>JAPDOI010001408.1:35000-183757 GCA_029168955.1 Aplectana chamaeleonis | reverse complement strand
TCTGATGACGTCATCGGGACGTCGTGAAAAGTGCTTCGGGCTTCTGATGACGTCATCGGGACGTCGTGAAAGTGCTTGGGCTTGATGACGTCATCGGGACGTCGTGAGAGTGCTTCGGGCTTCTGATGACGTCATGGGGACGTCGAAAGTGCTTCGGGCTCTGATGACGTCATCGGGACGTCGTGAGAGTGCTTCGGGCTTCTGATGACGTCATCGGGACGTCGAAAGTGCTTCGGGCTTCTGATGACGTCATCGGGACGTCGAAAGTGCTTGGTTTCTGATGACGTCATCGGGACGTCGTGAGAGTGCTTCGGGCTTCTGACGACGTCATCGGGACGTCGTGAAAGTGCTTCGGGCTTCTGATGACGTCATCGGGACGTCGTGAAGAAGGCTCTTCAGGTTTCTGATGACGTCATCGGGACGTCGAAAGTGTTTCAGGCTTCTTATGACGTCATCGGGACGTCGTGAAAGTGCTTCGGGCTTCTGATGACGTCATCGGGACGTCGTGAAAAGTGCTTCGGGTTTGATGACGTCATCGGGACGTCGTGAAAAGTGCTTGGCTTCTGATGACGTCATCGGGACGTCGTGAAAGTGCTTGGCTTCTGATGACGTCATCGGGACGTCGAAAGTGCTTCGGTTTGATGACGTCATCGGGACGTCGTGAGAGTGCTTCGGGCTTTGATGACGTCATCGGACGTCGAAAGTGCTTGGCTTTGATGACGTCATCGGGACGTCGAAAAGTGTTTGGTTCTGATGACGTCATCGGGACGTCGAAAAGTGCTTGGCTTCTGATGACGTCATCGGGACGTCGTGAGAGTGCTTCGGGCTCTGATGACGTCATCGGGACGTCGAAAGTGCTTCGGGCTTTGATGACGTCAATCGGGACGTCGTGAAAGTGCTTTCGGGCTTCTAATGACGTCATCGACGCCGTGAAAAAGTGCTTCGTTCTGATGACGTCATCGGGACGTCGTGTGCTTCGGGCTTCTGATGACGTCATCGGGACGTAGTGAAAGTGCTTCGGGCTCCTGATGACGTCATCGGGACATCGTGAAAAGTGCTTCAGTGCTTGGCTTGACGACGTCATCGGGACGTCGAAAGTGCTTCGGTTTGATGACGTCATCGGGACGTCGTAAAAAGTGCTTCGGGCTTCTTATGACGTCATCGGGACGTCGTGAAAGTGCTTCGGGCTTCTGATGACGTCATCGGGACGTCGTGAAAGTGCTTCGGGCTTCTGATGACGTCATCGGGACGTCGTGAGAGTGCTTCGGGCTTCTGATGAGGTCATGGGGACGTCGTGAGAGTGCTTCGGGCTTCTGATGAGGTCATGGGGACGTCGTGAGAGTGCTTCGGGCTTCTGATGAGGTCATGGGGACGTCGTGAGAGTGCTTCGGGCTTCTGATGAGGTCATGGGGACGTCGTGAGAGTGCTTCGGGCTTCTGTTGACGTCATCGGGACGTCGTGAAAAGTGCTTCGGGCTTCTGACGACGTCATCGGGACGTCGTGAAAGTGCTTCGGGTTTCTGATGACGTCATCGGGACGTCGTAAAAAGTGCTTCGGGCTTCTGATGACGTCATCGGAACGTCGTGAGAGTGCTTCGGGCTTCTGATGAGGTCATGGGGACGTCGTGAGAGTGCTTCGGGCTTCTGATGACGTCATCGGGACGTCGTGCTTGGCTTGATGAGGTGACGTCGAGTGCTTGGCTTGATGACGTCATCGGGACGTCGTGAAAGTGCTTCGGGCTTCTGATGACGTCATCGGGACGTCGTGAAAGTGCTTCGGGCTTCTGATGACGTCATCGACGTCGTGAGAGTGCTTGGCTTCTGATGACGTCATCGGACGTCGAAAGTGCTTCGTTCTGATGACGTCATCGGGACGTCGTGAAAAGTGCTTCGGGCTTCTGATGACGTCATCGGGACGTCGTGAAAAGTGCTTCCGGGCTTCTGACGACGTCATCTGACGTCGTGAAAGTGCTTTGGTTTCTGATGACGTCATCGGACGTCGTGAAAAGTGCGCTTCGGGCTTCTTATGACGTCATCGGGACGTCGTGAAAGTGCTTCGGGCTTGATGACGTCATCGGGACATCGTGAAAAAGTGCTTCGGGCTTGATGACGTCATCGGGACGTCGTAAAAAGTGCCTCGAGTTTCTGATGACGTCATTGGGACGTCGTGAAAAGTGCGGGCCTACCCCAGACGGGGGCACTCAAGATTCAAGTCAGAAAATGGAATGAACCACCGATCTATAACGCTATCAATCAAAGTATTTCTACACAACTTCATCAACAACAATGACTGATAGCAGCATCAAGCACCTTTTATCAAGGTTTCCATTCATTTTCATGAGAAAGTCGTGGGTGCCCCCCCGTCTAGGATAGTCCCAAGAGTGCTTCGGGCTTCTGATGACGTCATCGGGACATCGTGAGAAGTGCGGGACTATCCTAGACGGGGGGGGGGGGCACTGAGAATTCAAGTCAGAAATGGAATGAACAACCGATCTATAACGCTATCAATCAAAGTATCTCTACATAACTTCATCAACAACAATGACTGATAGCAGCATCAAAGATCTTTTATCAGAGTTTCCATTCATTTTCATGAGAAAGTCGTGGGTGCCCCCCCCGTCTAGGATAGTCCCAAGAGTGCTTCGGGCTTCTGATGACGTCATCGGGACATCGTGAGAAGTGCGGGCCTACTCCCAGACGGGCACTCAAGATTCAAGTCAGAAATGGAATGAACCACCGATCTATAACGCTATCAATCAAAGTATCTCTACACAACTTCATCAACAACAATGACTGATAGCAGCATCAAGCACCTTTTATCAAGGTTTCCATTCATTTTCATGAGAAAGTCGTGGGTGCCCCCCCCCCGTCTAGGATAGTCCCAAGAGTGCTTCGGGCTTCTGATGACGTCATCGGGACATCGTGAGAAGTGCGGGCCTACCCCAGACGGGGGGGCACTCAAGATTCAAGTCAGAAATGGAATGAACCACCGATCTATAACGCTATCAATCGAAGTATTTCTACAGAACTTCATCAACAACAATGATTGATAGCAGCATCAAACATCTTTTATCAGGTTTTCCATTCATTTTCATGGGAAAATCGTGGGTGACCCCCCCCGTCTAGGATAGTCCCAAAAGTGCTTCGGGCTTCTGATGAAGTCATCGGGACGTCGTGGAAACCCGGATAGTGGGCAGGTGTTCGGGAGCCGTTGCTGCTCATCCGAAAAGTTGTGAAGACCACCCCGTAGAGTGAGCAGGAGCCCAGACTCGATGCTAGCCATCCGAGAAATTATGCCCCGGAATTCGCGCAGGAGAGAACACCTTGCAAAACTTCTGTAAAAGTGTAAGGATGACAAGCATAGCAAGCAGAAAGTTTGAGATGTTATGTGAGTCATGTCAGGTCATGTTGCCAGGCTGCTTTTCAGTTTCGTAAGGTCATTCACACAACCCCATTTTGAGTGCTCCTCTTCCTTCTTCACCAGCCTACTGATTTTTTCTGGTAATAAATGGTATATGCTTGCTTATTAGCATCCAAATTCAAAAACAAATTGTTAGAACTATCTCCATTCGCAGCTCAGCAGAGCTTTTTCATATCAGATTCATGGAATCGAAGCGGCTGTTCTGCGAACGAATGGGGCAACGGAAACGAAATAATGAGTATGTAAAACTGCTTTGTTCCACTGATGTGAAAGTGTCCAGATGGAATGGAAGGTAGTTTCTGACTGTCCCGGTTTTAAGTTAGTTTCATTTGAAAGCGAAGAACTGCATGCAGATTCTGCATCCGGCTGTAGGCCAGCAGGCTTTCATGATTATCGACCGGGCTGGCTACGTCTGGGCGACCAACTATAACCGGGGCCTAAGGTCCCTGTCAGAGTTGGTTGAGAAAATCACAGTGGCCGACCCGTTCGATACGTATGAAAAACATGGAAGGTGCAAATAACACCCGGTGTAGCCAGATGTGGCTGACGCGATCAATATGAATGAATTATGTGGAACGATATCATGGATATCATTCTTTTCTTAGCTAATATCATGTGAACATCGGTCTTGTCAGCCACATCGAGACAAGCACGCTCATGCCGATCATTTTTTCCGCAGGGCTACCGTAACCCTCCTTAAGATTTTTTCCAAGTGTCAGCATGGTTATGAGCACATCCTAATAGCCAACAAACATGTTTGCACAATTTCGACCTCCTCAGCCACTCCCCAGTGGCTTCTCGAGGAGAGCGGTGTGTGAATGAATGCATACCGCTCCTCCGCTCTTTTATACCCCGCATGTTATGAGCGTGTGTTTACATTCGTTATCATGTTTTGTTCAAGAATGGTTACGGTAGCCCTGCGGAAAAAGTGATCGGCATGGGCGCGCTTTTCACATCGAGTGATTTTTCTGAGATAGTTTTACAACAGTTTGGGTCATTGATTCTTGTGACCACAGAAAGAGGACTGGTCTAGTGGGGAGATGAAGAGGTCCTTGTTCGAAATTCTTGCATGGGATATTACAGCGTAATATCAAGAAAAAGTGAACAATTCTTTAAAAAAGGGGTCTCCCAAGCAGAACTGGTTTGGTTAGCGTTACAAATGCTTCAACAAAAAGGGAACAATAGGAAAGCGGAATGAGGAGAGTCTACAAAAAATGAACAATATCCTCCAAGAACTCTTTTCTTTTTCGAAACTTCCAAACAGCGGAAACAAACCGTTGTGGTATTTTACGAGGAAGAATTGACTGGTTCCCCAAAACAATTTAACATCATCTCCCCTTTTAATGATAGCTATTAGGTTCACATGCATATATACATATTTTATCGGCACTCACATAATCAAAGTCCTTTATGGAGCCAAAAGCGCTTCCTCATAGAGAACCACAACGGTTTGTTTCCGCTGTTTGGAAGTTTCGAAAAAGAAAAGAGTTCTTGGAGGTTATTGTTCATTTTTTGTAGACTCTCCTCATTCCGCTTTCCTATTGTTCCCTTTTTGTTGAAGCATTTGTAACGCTAACCAAACCACTTCTGCTTGGGAGACCCCTTTTTTACAGAATCTGTATTTGATTCCGGGTCGATGCACAACTTATTTGTTAAAATGTATTTTAGCTTGTTAATGTCATACATTGTTGACGTCAAGGAGATGGGGCGGCTAGCAGTGCTTATATAAGTACAGACCATCTACCAGGCCGTCCAATAATTCCTGTCCGAAAATTTTCAAAATTCTATAATTTTCCTTAGAAGTGTTATAATATCAGGCAAGTGTAAGAACCTCTAAGAAGGTTCTCCAAAGTTCTAGAGGTACATAAGGCGCAGTCGCCGCGTCTAGCTACCAGTACAAGCTAAAATGCACCAAGGTCGAATTCGTACGTTCGTGTACTACGAGTGGCTGCTGGGCAACGACACGGGCACCGCGGTCGCCAACTTCTGCAGAGCGTGCAAGGAAGATGCAGTGTCCCAACGCACAGTCAGCCGCTGGTTCAATCATTTCGAGAGCGGCGACACGATCCTCGAGGACAGGGAGCACAGCGGGAGGCCTTCTACGGTGGATGATGACGAAGTCCGTCGCTGCACCAAGGAGAAGCCGGAAGCCACCACCCGTGAACTGGCGACGACGCTCGGCTGCAGCAAGTCCACCATCCACAATCGACTCAACTTACTCGGCTACCACAAAGTTCTGGCCCGTTGGATCCCCCACCGTCTGACGGACGCCAACAAGCAGAGCCGCGTGGCCGTCTGCCAGTCCCTCCCCCTTCGTCCGCATCACAAGGAGTTTCTTGAGGACCTGGTCACTGGTGATGAGAGCTGGGTCCTCTACGACAACGTCGTCCGCCGTGATGTCTGGATCCCGAGCCGCCGAAGACGCCGAAAGCCGACCTGCACCCGCTGAAGATCATGCTCTGCTGCTTGTGGGACACCAAGGGCATGCTGTACTTCGAGCGGCTCCCGCAAGGCAGGACAGTCACCGCCTCCATCTACACCGATCAGCTCAAGAAACTAGCCGCCGCCATCCGAGAAAAGCGTCCCCGACGGTCCTCGGTCCACCTGCTGCACGACAACGCGCGCCACCACGTGACGAAGGAGACCCAGCAGAAGTTGACGACGCTCGACTGGGAGACGGTTGCCCATCCGCCGTATTCCCCGGACCTCGCCCCTTCCGACTACCACTTGTTCCGCCCGCTGAAGCACCATTTGGCCGGAAGAAAATTCACCAACTACGACAACCTTAAATCCGACATCGCGGACTTCTTCGACTCACAGCCCCCGGAGTTCTGGGCGAAGGGCATCGGCGACCTGCCCAATCGATTGGCCTCTGCTGTGGACAACTGTGTTGATAATATTGCTGATTAGACTTGTTTTTCAATAAAGTTGAAAAAAAAAATTGAAAATGGTGAAATTTTCGGACAAGAGTTATTGGACAACCTGGTATTACTGAATGCACGGCTTGCCTCCCCGGTCCCACAGACCACGGTAGCCGGCGCTTACGTCTTCGACCCTCACACGAATCGACATCGGCGTAGCGACAACTTAATTGGTTGGTGACAGAATAGCTGGGTTGGTTATTGTAATGCCGAAAATCGAAGGCCGCCGTGTATCGTTGTTGACACAGCCCGCGTCAGTTACCGAAGTACGCCTGTAAGGGAGATGCAAAATTGAAAAGGGAGGGCGCTGTGAGATACGATATTTGCACTAGTCCACCGTACACGGGAATCAAGAGTGAGAGGTTTTGTGGCTTTCTGCTTACTCCCTTGTAGACCTTCACACCTTCTATGACCTACTGCACACTCCTTTGATCTCTGCGAAGTTTCTGTGTTTTCCATGAGCACGGTCGTTTGAGGCTTGCATATTTCTTATGATGTCCTGAGCAACCCGACTAAACCTCGGAACAACCTCTGCAACATCCTTCACACATCTGAAACAATATCTGTTTTTTTTTTGTCATCTTTGATAGTCCTTGCAGCGCCCGCGGCATGCGCGTCACGCATGGGACGAGCGGTGGACTATGGAACTTTCAACCGTGCCGCACGAGCGTAACGCACGGGACGAGCAAGAAGCAACTATGAAATCTCCGGCGGCACCGAAAGGGCGGTGCAAAGGAATGTCGGGGCTCAACTGTGACACGCTCAGAACTTCCTGGCTTGCATTTTGCGTATGCGGTAGCGTACAGTGTCTGCACTGGGATGATCCCAGTGTGGGAGGAGGGAGGGGGGGCGCAGGTTGGCAGACCTCGCAAGAGGGAAGCAGAATTTGGTCGTGTGAGAGTAAAAATACTGCTGCACTCAGAAGAGTGTTCTGTATCCCATTTTTCTTTTTGGAATTTCAAGCTTGAATTTGCCTTCGTTTCATTTATATATTTTTTTTTAAATTTTTGTTCCGCAAAATATAAACATACAATTAAAAAATTCCATTACAAAAATACTGGTTAAGCGAGAACAGCCATGCACTTTCCCTGCGACTGTTTAAATACTGAAGTGATGCAATACGGATAAATTTCAACAGCGAAAATTGCAAACAGGACAAATCACAAGAGCTTCCCAATGTTTCTGTAGTCATTTTGTTTCTACTGTGAGTACACTTCGCAAACGATTTTTTTTTCAAAAAGCCAAAAAAAAAATCGAATGATCTGCCGTCGTGGGAACCAAAAAGCTAATACCGCTTGTGTGCTGGCTATTCATAAGCTGGAGAATGTGACTACCTCCGAAAATCCTTGAATTCGTTTACGAAATGATATGGTGTGGTGACTTTCCGTGAAAGTTTACGTATTACACCTCATTGGTGGAAAACAAGGTGAGTGTGACTGAAAGGTGTGACATATGCGATTTATGAAAGCATTTTCCATCCTACTGTCTGGCTGCTCGCAAAATCTAATTCCCAAATTGTGGTGTGGGGATGCTTCACCCTACCAGGGTGTAAAAATGTGCAAAGTCCGAAGGTGGTCACGTCCGAAAAAGTCTTTCACTTACCGTTACAGAAACGATTTTTGAAACTCTCAGCATTTTGGGACATACTTTTTTGGCAACGAAAATTTGTTTCTGTGGTGAGCAGAAGCCAGAGGTGCTGAAGGTTAAAGAAAAGATCGTTCTCCTACCTATACAGAAATGATTTTAGGAACATTTGCAACATTTTGGGACCTACTTTTTCGGTACCAATTTTTTTTTCTCGGTTTTTGTAATAGTAGAAGTAAGAGAACAAACTTTTCCTCGTTAATCCAGTCTATTTAGGGTTTCTTTTGAAGCATTTCATTAGAACTATTCACAGCACGAGTTTGAGACCCCTAGCTCTTCATTTAGCCGACAACGAGCCCCTGGGATATCTGAATTAGCTCAGTGGGATCTGGACCCCTAAAACCGCTACTATCCCATTAAGGAAAATTTTTGGTAAACCCTCCTGGGGAAGGAGTGCGCGACATTTTCCTGAGCAACATTTTGTGGAGACACTTTACCATCTCATATGAGCCGAGAAGCAGATCAAGGTGTCTATTTACGCGTCAAAAGTCCGAAAATCTTCCGGACTTGAAGCTGTCAGGCGGGAGGAAAAACTTTTTCCTGTAGATTCTGTCCCCATGGGATCTATTTTGAAACCACCCTTTAGTAATATTCGCAGCCCTAGTTTGAGACCCCTAGCTCTAGTTTGAACCGAAAACGAGCCATCAAACCAGGAAATATTGATAACTTTTTATATATTCAAAAAAAAATCGAAAAACGAAGTAGAGAATGAATGAGGAAAAGTTCAAGTTTTGGTCTGCAAAGAGGGGTCGCACTGACGAGCCACCTGCTGGGGAGCGGACCGCACTCCCCACCGACCGATCCCACTGCCACGCCTGACCCTGGTAGCGTATGGTAGTCAAAGAATTCTTCGAGCTGGAGTCGACTGAAATTGAAAAGTGAGTATCGATTAAGACGGCGAAAACGCCACGGCGATTTGATCGGTACCGCTATGGCGGTGCTGAATGTGCGGCAGATGCGCGGTGAGAATTTTCATAGTCCACCGCGCTTCCCATGCGTCGCGAGCGTGCCGCGCTTGTGGAAAGGACTATTAAATATGGCTTACGATGTTTCGGATTCTAGTTCTGAAGTCCTAGAGCAATTTTCGGAGAATTACCCTCACTGATTAAAAGGAAAAGCAATTACTGAAAGCATACCACTCCCAACAGGTGAGCAAACTTCAGCCTCTTTAACAACAGAATAATTCTTCTGCGTATCTACCCGTGATTTCATATGGTCCTCGCACTGCTAGCCTGACGCAAAGCAGAAGCGTAACTTCTGCGGCGTCTACAATAGTTTTTAAACTATGATGAAGGAGTTTCAATTAGCGTCAGTTCCACCACTGGGCATGTTTGATATCCGATAGTCCATCAACTCCACCTTTTGCGCGCATAAACTACGATGACGGAGCTAAAGGAAAATTTGCCGCCTACCGTGCGTTGCATAAGTATACGAGCACCCAAAATCGATTCATCGGATATTGCAAGAGCTTTCAAATAATGGTTTCAGTTGCCATGTAATGATGCCATGTAATGGTTTCAGTTGCCATGTAATGCTATGCCAAAAACGACGGATCACATCATATTAATATCAGCCCTCGATTTTACACTCAATAATGCGGCAGACTTCATTTTTCGCCTGTTGCATATACGGACACTTTGAAAATATAAAGTTTTCTTGCGACAAAAACCGCCAAACTTCCAGCTTGTAATGTACAGGGTGCGCGCCAATTACTCGCGCACATGTATTGCAGTGTAGAAACCACACTATACGATATTTTTTCTAAAAATTTAACTGGATATTTATTGAATAATATCTAACAACATAAAATTGAAATTATTCGAAATTATCATCGTTGGCAGTAAAGCAGAGTCGAAGACGCTTCCTCAACGCATCGCAGATGGCGCGGAGGTAGTTGTTTTCCAAATCGTCCAAAGTTTGATTAGAGCGAGTTTCAATGAGTCCAAATTTGGATAGCGGATAGAGCAGGCCTTTTTTCGATAAGGGCCCATACATAGAAGTCCAAAGGAACCAAATCAGGCGGGTTGGAAGGCCAATCCATGTGAGCGATGAGGTCGGGTAATTCGCGGCGGCACCAGTCTTGAACGACTCTTGCTTTTTGTGCAGATGCTCTGTCCTGTTGGAAGCACCAACGACGATTTTCAAAATGAGACTGCGTCCAAGGCTTCAAAACATCTTCGAGAATCTTCTTCTTGTACACATCTTGATTGATTTTGACTCCAGCATCGACGAATACCAAAGGACTTCTCCCATCCGATGTGATTGCTCCCCAAACCATGAGCGAAGCTGGATGGACTCCTCTTCCGACTCTTTTCCTTTGGCAACATCTTGTTTCATGTTTCCGGCAATTACTCGGTCATTTTGACAATTGAGAACAGGTTCAATGCTAAAGAGCTTTTCATCACAAGAGAATGTGCAAGTGCGTTTCATTCCTGAAGCGCGCGAGCAACTTCTTGCTTCTCCCCACTCGTATCTTCATCATTCTTTACGTAAACAAGTGAGCTTGTTGTTGTCGATGAGAATTCATATTCAGCCGCTTCTTGAGAATGGTTTGAACAGAAGTAGCACCGATTTTCATCTCCTTGACCATCTGTCTCATTGAGCGGTTTCCCATTTCGTCTCAGTCTCTCCCGCACTTTTTTGATGACACTTGGAACAATCACAATGCATTTGCTTCCTCTTCCATGACGATCAGATACGTTTTCCAAGCTCCTTGAACTGTTCGATAGCTTCTTGAACTGTGCTTTGTGACATTTGAAGTGCTTGGCTGATCGCTCGCGTACCAAGACCCAGCATGTATCCTTCATTTCCACCCTACTCGCAGTCGTATTATCACAATCGTGGATGCGAAGCGGTTGTTTTTCGAAAAAATTCAACAATGAAAATGACGATATCACTCTGAAAACCGCACCACTTCTATGATAGTGGTACAGAAAATTGCGAGTAGCAGGGAAACGAAGGCTACATCTCGCTGACTGCAGGACGCTTCTGATTCGACATAGCCATGATGTCCGGACAAAAAAAACAGTTAAAATGAATGTGTAAGAAGTACTTAAAAATGATGACACACGCAAAAACATGAAAAAAGCATTTGAAAAAGATTATCGCGTACCGCGCAGGCACACGCTATAATTCATAGGCGGTATGCTACCGCTTATAAATTACAAAAAAAAAGAGTGGAAGCTTATCAACTTCCCACGTGGTTCCAACCTCTAATTTGAAGAACGAGTCCATGATGAGGCTTTGAGCGCCGCTGGACCCGGTGTCCGATAGATTTCACGGCAGCTTCTTTTTGTGGTATCCTTACTTTTATGGAGTCCACTGTCGCTCAGAACGCTCGAGGAAGCTTTATGTCCAAGATGGAGGACATATTGCTCGGCGCGCATCCATTGTGTCCGCCTCGATGACTCGGTCGAAAATGGCGCTGGTTTTCCCGGAAAACACCATCATGCTTTTCATCCAACATTCAGGTAGTATTATGGAATTCGTTATTAAGGAATCCTGTTGCTCAGAGCATTGCCACAACATAACCCGTCTTCAGTTCGCGCGGTCTTACAGGAACATTAAATGGGAAAAAGTTTCTCGATAAGGATGTTCCGCTTTTGAATGCTCCGGTTGCAGGTTGGCATTTTATTTGATTGTCCACGAATGAATTGAGTTTTTGACGCTTAATTCCAACCGTTCATAACTCAACTCAAGCAAAGCTTTATCAATCAAAGTACCGTATTTCCTGTAATTGAACACCCGGGTGTACTATTTTTCAACCTCCTCTAAAAGGGAGGTTCAAATAGAGTGGGAGGCTCTAATTTTCAACCGAGAATTAAGAGTCAATATGGGCAAACAAAGTTTATTGGGCGAACCTAAGTGGGGCAGTAATGAATTACTCGGCGAACTCAAAGAGATCATCATCAATAAGGCCATTGTTTGAGTCCTCCTCAAGATGAATCTCTTCAAAAATGTTAGCAAGCTTTTGGGTGTCGACATCTCGAGCAGCACGCAGCAGCTCACGTCCGGTAAGATTGGGTCTCCAATGTCTTTTCAGCTGATGGGGAGTCTAATAAAGGGGGGTGTTCTATTTTTCAACCTCCACCGAAAGGGGGGTTCAATTCGAGGGAGGGGTTTAATTAGAGGGGGTGTTCAATAACAGGAAACACGGTAAGTATCATCAGAATCGGCACTTTTCTGCCAACGTTTTGTAATATCACAAATGCCCTTGCGGTAGAAATCCGAACTTCTGGAAGCATGGAGGTCGTGGAAGGCAGTTTCAGCATCTGTCTGACTCTTGAACACCCTGCCCTTGATGAAATTGTTGGGATGCTTGAAAATATGGTAATCCGTCGGCTACAAGTCTGACGAGTATGCTGGATGAGGCAGAGTTTTATAGCAGAGGTAATTCAACATCTGGAGAGTTCTTCGTGAGGCGTAAGGTATGGCATTGTCGTGAAGAAGGATTGGACCTTTTCCGTTAACCGCTGCTGGATTTGCACGCGCCAGTCTCTGATGCATTTTCTCGAGTTCTTGACAGTAGGTATCCGCGTTGATCGATTCACACGGTTTCAAGAACTCATCATGTAAAACTCCTGTGGAGTTTCACCAAACAGTGACCATAGTCTTCTTTTCATGGAATCTCTACTTCGGAAAACGTTTCGGTAGCTCATGTTCGTTCAACCACCACCCAGAACGTGTTCGGTTATCGTACATAAACCTTTTCTAACCGCAGGTAACAATTCGATCACGGAAGGGCTCGTTCTTCTTACGCAAAAGCAGCGACAATGAGATCTGATCGCGCTTGAACATCTGATGAACGTTCTATTCATGTGGTACTCACTAATCCATCTTTTTTACCTTTCCAAGTTTCTCTCAGAATTTTTGGAGCCAGAGTTTAGTACTGCGAATTGAAGAGACATCTAGTCCCCACGCTTTCACAATATTTTCATAAACCTCCACAGCCTTCCGTCCAAGTTTGAACTCATGAAGCAAAATTATACGGATATGCTCCATAGATAGCATCGTAGACAATCGACCTGAGATTTCCGAAGAATGAGCTTCAAAACGGACTAAAATCAAGAAACGAGAGACGACAAATTGAATGTTCTGAATCAGGCCATTTTCGTCGCGTGATGCGAACTCGATACAAACACTCTCGAGTGGCTCAGCGAGAACCTTTTACACCCAATTCTCAAGCTGGTCCAATGCAGTGGTGCTGCAACTTTATACTTGATAAACTTTAGTTGATGTCGTCATGACAAAGATTTGAAGAAATGTGATGTTTTGAAGTGTCCGTATACTTATGCAACAAGCAAAAATGGAGTCTCCTGCATAAACGGAAGCCAAATCGAGGTGCAATGGTAATATGATGTGATCTATCGTTTTCGGTGTAGCAGACTACACAGGAGCCCAACATCTTACTGAAAACCCCCGTTTAACATTTGATCCATCAATTTTGGAGGTGCTCGTATACTTATGCCACGCACTGTAGGGAGAAAGGAAGGGCGTAGCAGTCCGCTCATAATGAAGCATCCAGTCTCGAACTGGCAGAGCTTTTTCATCGTGTGAAAGCTTTCTATTCAAAAACGTGTTTGGATCGTTGAAGTTTGATCCCCGTATTTCATTTTTTACTGTGACTTAACCGAAAACAAATTCGTCGGCAAATTTGTAGATAACAGTTTTGATCTACGAGCGGACGAGGTGGTTAGGCACGAATTGGTCAAAACAAAGGAGCCTTTCACGATGAAAACAACTAGAAATTGTTCCGTACAACTGAGAACCGAGACCTCGTGAATGAGCCTCGAAAATTACATAGATTGGCCTATACTCGGGTGTTTAAGAAAATCATTATCTGATGCAGCATGGGAAGCCTCGAGCATCCATACCTTGCAAAAATTCCCCGAAAGGACTCAAAGCAGACTTCTATTCGGATAAAGCTCCCGAAAATTACCCCCTTAGACAACGATTGGGCGAAAAAATAGGTTTTCTAGAAACAAAATCTTTTAAGTTAAAATTGCACTGCTTACCAGTTCGCGGTAGGAGCTCATTTCTCATAACAACATCAAATCGTGGGTGCTGGACTCTCCTGTCTTTTATCATTCTTTTTTTTCAGATCCCTGACGATGATCGAAGAAACTCGAGAGCAAGTGGGCATAGTGCTGTCGTTGGTCAGTGTCTAGATTTTCGCAAGATATTCCGAAGTGCGATCGTGGCAACACTACTCAATTAGCTCGGTCTAAATCAGTATGAATTCCAGCAGCCCAAAAGGTGTGCTAAAACGGAGTGCGTCGGAAAGTATTGGACTTCTCCTTGTTACACTGAAATCATACAAATGCAGACAATATTTTTTCACGTTTCGTGCTCACTCTTACTTAATTTTGAGACTTTCTCGTAGTCAGGGAACATGCGATGCCGTGCACAGCTTCCACTCGTTTTTTTCTCGAAATCGTCGATATTATGGTGGTATGCTTTGGGCTGCCATAAGATCAAGAGCACTGGGCATTGGAGCAAATGTTTGCTGCCATATCAGGGCCCGTAGTAAATCCCCAATGCTCTGAGGTGAGCTGCCTGCACGCGATCAACTTACGCAGAGAGGTATGGCCGTATCATTCACACTGTCGCATGATTAGCGAGGGCAGGTCTCTCTACGGGCGATATGGTGGCCGGCCAGCTGGTTCATTGTACTTGGGGTGCGATGAGGATCATCGCCGCGGCTGCTCGCTGTTGTTGGGACAAGGAGGAATAGCACAGGTTGCGCGAAGCGCGGGTGTCATTTGAGCTACGTAAGATATACTCCGAAGGTCTGAAATGCGAAGTCCGGCTTTGCGTTAAATCCGTCAGTTGTACTTCCAAATACAACGCTGGTTCACGCTTATTCAGCTTTGGTGAGTTTTAGCAGTGGACGAATTCTCACATGTTGTTCTACACAATAGTGATGAGCAATGGCCAAAAAGCTTCCATGCTTTCCCTCCTTTCGCCGAAGTTTCTCCCTTCCAAAGTCGCAATGTGCAACGCTACGATAGAAACCTCTCTCTGTTAGATCCTAAGAATAATGACATCTCAGGCAATCGACGCATTCAATGCGTGTCGAATATGCATTCAACTCGAAGACAATGCGGTTTTGAGCACAATCAGGGAACGTGCTGCCACCGGAGCACGTGCTCCTATTGTGCTTGAAAATACAGCACGTGCGCCAACAAACAAAACGTTCAATGCGTGCATTATACACAATCAGCTCGATGGCGAAACGATTTTCTAAAAAAGAAAAGCATACGACGCACTCTTGCGGCCGGATTCAATTGGTGGCAGCGTCGCCATTCCAATTACCCATGTTTGCGGTACTTGGCTCGCCCGGGCGCTGTTGACCTCGTCCAACCGCTGGCGGCCCCAGATGGTGCTCGGCGAGCTGGCAGATTCGCATGTCGGTGTGCCGGCCGCGTCGCGTGTCGGCGTGCTGCTACGATAGCGCTGGACTACCTTGCAGCACGTGCTCCCGCGATTAAATTTAGCAGCACGTGCTCCTGTGGTGAAATTTTGCAGCAAGTGCTGCTGTTTGGAGCACTTGCCCCTGCGATAGAACCTTTCGATGGGTGTGATCACTCGAGTTGAATGCATATTCGACACGCATTGAATGCGGCGATTTTCTGAGATCTCAGCTTTCCAAGCCATTTTCGCTCCGTCTTCAGAAGTGACTATCCCGAATGTGCCGGTCTTTCGGGGTCCTTCCTAAGGGCATAGTCTCTCAGAAACGAAGTGACGGACCACAGAAAGGAAGCCAGCCCTGCTGCACTTCGTAGCGAGGACGTTATCCACGCCAAAGTCTAGAGCGAAGAAGTGCACCTTGCTATGGACCATGCAGAAACTCGAGTCAACACTGCACTTCCTATAGGACAAGACGTCCGTACATATACGTGATCTAAGCCACTCGCGTCTTAAATTGCCTTCCAACGTTGCGCTCACCGCCCGCTATGGTTCTGAGATAGAGGGCACAGTCTCACCTCAGAAGTAATTTTTGATATTATATTCCGGTCGCCGTGTATAGTAACCCTGCCAGGCGCGAAATCTCAATTCGCCCAAATAAGCGAGAAATAGCTAGGAAAGAAACGACCACGCCCGCTTGGAAGAAAAAATGGGTGACGCCCAACGACAAGCTCCCGATCTCAATAGGGGATAGAAGCGCGATTGATTCTATTCAAAATCTCTTTTCTTCTATTTTTTTTCGGTCTGGCTTTAGAGTGTGGCCTGCTTCAGAACGATGGCTGCGAACAACGAGAAAAAAAACAGGCTCGAGAAAACTCGTCCGTGAACTTCACGCCCTTCGAATTCAGAACTTTTAAGAGGGTATAACTCCGTTCGTAGTGAGTTCTGAGCGATTCCACGCCATTGAGATCAGCGTGAAATATTCTTTAAGATAAGCGGAAAAAAATTCGATTCTGAGGCTGGACTGTGCCTTTAGAAGATGTTTCCTGTGTATGCTCAACTCGTTAGATTTAGGAAGCAATACTGGAGTCTAAAAACTTCCGCCGCAAACTGTGTATGTGCACTTGATTTAATTACGAAACCACGACACTCTTTAGCTGAGAGAGTACCGGGCAGGAAAACGAAAAGCAAATGACTATCGATCGAAAAATTTTGTGTCCATTAGGTGGCATCCAGAGTTCTGCGAGCTGCGAGTTGCGACACGTATGAGCCTATAGCTGCGTGCTCGCAGCGTTCTCGCGTGCGGAATCTCATTCGGACAAATGGAAGGGGGTTCCATAGTTTTTGCAGCACTGCGGGGACGCTACTCGGGGTGCGAGTGCCCGGCGACAAAATTCTCGCAAAGGGCTTTCATAGTGTACGCCCGACTGTCCTTGAACCTCGGCATTCTCGGTCTAGTTTTCTTTTCTTCTATTTTTAGCCGCCACGAGGTTGATACAGAACTTTAATATTCGGCTAACGCGTTTCGGCGTCTCATGCCTTCTTCAGAACCTTAAAGTGATCCAGTCAAATTATATAACTTGCACGCACAAACACCGCGTACGCGTCTAACCGAAGTTGTGAACTGCTTCGGCTGCCGCGTGCCGACGGTTTCGTACCCTTCAGAGACCTCACCTAACAATCGAACGGAGTGTGTCGACACTCCGACCAGCAGTGAGCGAGGGAGAATTAGGAATGAGACACTGTTGTACTCGAGGTCACAGACTTGACTTACTTGACTTAATCGGTTGGCTTTCGCCTGACGCGGTCATGCCGCATCTTCACCGAGGTGTGCCGTCCTAGTAGTCAGCCGTGTCCATTTTTTTCAGCCACAATTTAAACACATTCCATCCAGCTGTCACTATTCCATTTCCTGCTGAACGAAATATCGCGCCTGAACTGTCTTTCGATGCCGAGTGACTTCAAATCCTCTTTAACCACATCCGTCCAGAACTTTCGCCTTCCAGGTGGCCGTTTCCAGGCAGGATTTTGAAGCATTCTTGAAGCGTGTTGTACGAGACGATCCGGCGTTCTTCTTAGTATATGACCGAGCAGTCGAAGTCGTCTTTCAATTGCCGCTTGAGATGGTGTTAGGAGATGCTGGCACCTCTCTCATGTCAAGTGTTGGTGTACTGCGTCGAATTTTTTGTAAAAATCTTCGTTATGGCATACACGCGGCCAGAAATATTCAAGTAAACGCCCAAAAAGCTTCCGCTCCGTGCAATCCAACCTTTCCATCTGCGCCTTCAGTGCTGCCCACGTCTCCGATCCGTACATCATGATAGGGCGAATAGCGTATAGGTAGATGGGCAACTTGACTTCCTTCGCGATGGGGGTAGACCATAAACACTTGGTTAGAGAGTTGAAAGCGGACGTAGCTTTCGCACATCGTTGTCAAATATCCGCTGCATAACTACCATCGTTCTTCAGCAAACAGCCCAAATAACAGAAATCGTCCACCAGTTCGATACGATGTCCGTCCACACAAACTCCCGTTTGGAGGCCTCTGAGAGACCCACATCTGCTTGCATTTGTCGGGACGAAGACGAAGTCCGTAGGGTGCGGCATACTTCGAAACGAGGTTCACATCCCTTTGCAGTTTTGCGTTGTTTTTAGCGAATAACACAATGATGTCGGCGTACTCCAGGTCGACAAGGGAGCGTCCTGATGGTGTTAGGATCACATCCGCAGGAAACTGTTCTGCAACTCTACGCATGATGTCATCAACGGCGAAGTTGAAAAGAAAAGGTCCAGCAACGGCTCCTTGCCTTACTCCTGTTTTCACCTCGAAAGCTGACGTAAATCCGACAGGTGTACGAACTGCTGCTGTTGTTCCTTTGTTCATGTCCTCGATTAACCGAACATACTTTTCCGGGACTCCTTCTGCTCGCAGAGCATAGAGCAATCGATCACGATGAGGAGAGTCGAACGCGGCTTCAAAGTCCAAAAAAGCAAGCTGTAATGGTTTCGATTACCGCTGCCACGATTCAATTACTCTTCTCACGACAAACACTTGTTCGATGGTCGATCTTCCAGGTCGAGAACCGGCTTGCTCATCTCTGGTCGTTCCTTCACGATGTTTGATAAGTCGCACGAGAATGATACGTTCTGAAACCTTGTACATGACACGAAGTAGAGAGGCTCCTTTTTAGTTCTTAGGATCGGTGACGGATAGCTTCTTGTGAAGAGGTACGATGATCGCATGTCTCCGCGAATCGGGTATCCTTTCGCTCATCCATATGGCACGGATGGTGTTGGTCATTTCACCAATCCCAGACGGAGGAAGGGCTTTCAGCATTTCAGCAGTGATGTTGTCATCTCCACCTGCTTTTCCATTCTTCATTTTCCGGACACAATCCAAAATTTCAGGCTCAGTCGGCGGTTCCTCACTGACATCATAATGTGCTCTCTGAGCATGCGAAAGCTCAGGTACTGTTGGCGCTGGACGATTCAGTGATAAACTGAAGTAACCCTTCCATATTGGCAGCGTCGTATCACCAACTGCAACTCCATTGGTAGTGTTCAAGACAGGAGAACATCTTTTCATCTTCCCGCTATACAGTCACAGCAACGTGTAGGCTCTCCTCGGATTCTTCGCCTCCCAAGCCTTCTCGAACTCCTTAGCTCTACACGTCCACTCTCGTTCGCGGTCACTTTGAAGCTGCCGACGCAACTTCTTCCTCAGACGCTTCTCCTTCACGAGGTTTCCTGCAGTTCGGAGAGCACACACCTTGTTGTAAGTAGACGTCGTTACCTCTGAGATGTAGGCAAACTTCTTCTTAGGCTGCACAACCGAGAGTGCCTCTTTCGAAGCGTCCTGGATGCACTTGACAAGAGAATCCGCGTCGCAAAGCTTCTTCTTAGTCCGTTCTCCGATGTGAATAGAAACGCGTTGTCGAAAATTCCTTCTGCACTCTTCATCGCTGATACTTGTCATGTCAACCTTCTGAAGAGGCTGAGCCCCTCGCTTCCTCTTATGAATCCTCGCAGTGAAGTTCAACAGAACAGGACGGTGATCCGAAACGAATGCGACATCCCACACAGCTCTAGATCTTCGAATGTCCGATACTGGAATATTCCTCGTCAGAACATAGTCGAGCTGTAGTTTCAAAGTTGTCATCTTCCGCTTCCGCTGCTCTTTTGGAGATAGCCGGGTTGGTCCCTGCCACGTAAGCTGATGGCGGCGATGATTCCTCTTGAATGTCGATGCAATAATCAGACCACTGCGGTCACAAAAGTCGACAAGGCGGTAGCCATTGTCCGATGTTTGCTCCACTGGGTAGAACCATTCACCGAGGTCACAGACTGGCCGCAATGTGTGTGAATCAAAAATGACGCTAGATAAAAGGACTGAGTGCAGCTGTTGTGGAAAGGCACTCCTCCCTTTGATTCATGGCCGGGCCCTTAGTCTGTATCCAAATATGCCTCTCGTAGTCTTCTTACACTGCGAGGACGCTGCGAACATTTTCATGCAGCTGCAGGAGGAGTTCTCCTGACTATTTCAGCTAGCACTGCGAGTACTTCTGGGATCATCCTGTCTTGTGCCGAAATAACGTCTGTGATAGCTATTCTTAGTTTCTACTCATGATTGATTTCAGTTTGCTTTCCCGTGATAGTTTTTTTTTGTTTTACCCACATTATCCGCGCAAGAAATTATGCATATCGAGGGCAGTGAAGGTTTGCACATGATTCCCAAACATAATATCTGTGTCTTTGTACATATGCGGTTACTGTTTTGCACCGAGCGTCGAGAAGTTCTTTGCGAATATGTTATTGCTGTTTTGAGAAGCGTCTCGAGTTGAACCGATGGGAAGAAGACTTCGTACCAAAACAACAACGCGCTCCACGGCCACACCTGCTCTGATTCAATTTGACGCAATGACTCATGCGCAACCCTGATTCAGGTTTCCCGCCCTGACCGCAGCTTGCAGACTCTAAAAGCTAGAAACTTCATGAGCCACGCCCCCAAGCTCTCGCACTGCGTGCAACTCGCAACTCGCAGAACTCTGGATGCTATTTTAGCAGGGCGAGTTCTCTATTGACTGGCACGGATGACTATTCTTGATGAATACATATACTTTAGATGGGTGCCATTGGCGTCGCAATGTGTTTGGTGGAGATTCGCGAGACTCTACGTCAATCAAATATACCACCATTCAAATATTTCTACGCATCGTTAGCCATGATTCACGCCTGTGCTCAATTGATTGTTGTGATGTTTTGCATGGGTTTACAGTTCATCACGTCAGTTTGCCTTTCAGATAGAAATCGCATTTTAAGAGGAAAAGGTTTCCCATGAGAGGTTTAGAAAAAGTATTTCAGGTCCGAGTTCATTCCACCACAGACTGTCGGATATCTCGCTTTGGCTACTCAATTCTCTAGCCTTTACACTTCGTTGGCAATGAGTATCAATCGAATGGTGTCATTAAACTGCAAACTTGCTTACAACAAAATTTTCACTAGTCGTAATTCTATACTGATCGCTATAACAGCGTGCATTTTCAGCTTTCTTACCACTACCTTTTTATGGATAGGTAAGCAGTTGTGAAAATTTGTGCGAGGTTATTGCTACACTCGCGCTATGAGGGACTCTCATTTGAGTTGTTTAGTGCGTAATGTCGGGTAAAAGGCACAGTCCAACCTCAGAATCGTATTTCTGTTTCTCTCGATCGAAAACCATCGCTCATCTCGTCACTTTTGAGCTCGAAAGATCGCAAAAGGGGCCTGCCAAAGTGGCTTACGGACGTGGGCGCCCCATGGTGGCTTTCTTCTATATCTCGCTTATTCGCAGAAACCGAGAGCTGACACTTGGAAGAGGTTATTTGAAGTGGGGTTACTTCACAATTAGGTGAAAATCTCAGATTCATTCTCTGAGCTTGGACTGAGCCTTTAACAACAAAACCCTGCATAACTAACGTCTGTTCTGAGTTAAAAGTTTGGGGGGTTAAACGATTGAGTACAGTGAAAGGAAGGAGCTTCAAACCAGTTTGCCTGGCTGAGTGCGGCGGAAAGTCGCTGCGTCCACGTGGTCACTCTAGCGAAGCGCGGTTCGCATTTAGGGCGCCAAACTGATCCGCCGCTCCTTCCTTCTGGTATTTGCTCAACGTCAGGAGTACACATAAACTTGGATGAAGGTAGGAGATAATCGAGTGCGAGAACAAAGAAGGGCACACTATGGCTCCAATAGCAGTGCGGCGAATTAGCGCCTGAACCAGAGTAGTGATAGCGGCAGCAGTTCGAACATCGTCAACAAGCCCTTGTGAGCAAGAACTACTGTCAGGTCATCTCTTTTTCATCCGTTTCGAAGTTACCCGAGTAATACAACCATTCACGCGGTGCGGATGATTCAATCTTTGTCAGCAACGGACGCGTGTGACTCCCACCAGTGGTCTGTCGGATTTCGTCGCAACTTTTTTTCAAAGATAAGCTCTCATGTTTTCCACCTTCACTTACACCCCGAGTCAGCCAGATCCATGGAACCAGATGTCTTATTAAGGTACCTGTACTCACGCCAAATGATTTGAGACACACCGGTGTTTAATGGAGCTAGAAGGATCAGGCAATATGAAAATTGAATATGGTTTTTCGAGTTTGGAACCCCTTCAGAGAAATGCTGGTTCTACCTCGACTATAATAGAATTGAGCTAATTTTTGTTAATACTGAATGCGGTGGATATGTTGCTCTTTACGTCGATATTATCTTTAATAATGTTCTCGCAGTGATAACCTTATTGATTGATGTGACATCGCTGATAACTCTTCGACGAGTATTCAAGGTGAGCCACTCCTGCATGTATCTGTATTCACGAATAAGAGGAAATTTCGTAAACCTCGTATGCTTCAGAAGCACGCCAACAATGACGATCAACTTGGGACTCTAAAGAAACAGAAACCTTGGTTTATTAAGGTAAGTGGCTCGGTTCCGTACGAAAGAGTCTGGAATAAATGAAAATGACGGTTATACGAAACTGATTTTGAAGGACTCGCTACAACCGTTAGATTTCCCAAATGGAATCTGACACTACTGCGGTTTTCGGAGCCGAAATCCGGTCCGCATATGCGCACAATGGCTGTTGTATCACGCAATAGGATGATAATCGTGCTAGATCTGCGTAGTCCTGGCACGATTCACCTTCCTTTCAGCACGATAATCATCGTGTCGCGTGATGCAACAGCCGTAGTCCGCATCTGCGGACCGGAACTTGGCTCCGAGAACGATAGTATGAAGGTTGACTCAAGAGAACATGTGGGGCGCGATGCTGGTTTTTGCAAACATTCGTGGAACTTCAAGGAGGAGCGGGTATTCCACGTCATTCAATTAGGAAACCGCTTTCAGCAGTTTGGTGCAAAATCATTCGACGGGCAGCTGACAGTTGTTGTGATAGGCTGGGTGGACGCTAATATGGGCGTTTCGGAAGGCATACCGTCTTGTAATTCCATTATCCTCGACTGATTGTTTCCCCGATTACCACCACTAGAAAGTCGACACCACAGCCTAGAAGTAGAGTTTGTGCCCAGTTACGAGCGACAACAACAACTGCAAATCAAGATCACGAGATACCCCTGGCCTAAACCAGGTTGTACTACACGGGTGGACGAAGCTGGTGTGATGCTGCTGAAGCTCGCCCTCAGTGTTCCAAAAAACACTGGCCACGCGTTATTGAGTTATTGAAGGCAAAGGCGCTTATTGACCTCAAATAGATGTATTGAAATATGCTTTATCGAAATATTATTGATGCAATACTGTTGGCACGGTACTGATCACGCTGTGGAACTAACTTCGGCTGCCGAGGATGAAGCTTGAGATATTGAAACTGACGGCAGGAGCGAGGCGACAATTGGAGACGTCGCCTAAAGAACAGAAGAATATATAGGCAGTGTAGCAGATTGAATAGAAGGGATAACCGACGTTAGTTCAGCAGAATTTGACGCCAGCGATTGGAGTGAGCAGAAGGGTGATTTGAATACTGACCCTTGAACGTCGCGATGAAGCTGAATGATTAGGCGAGTTACCATCACCGCTTTTTATGCCCCGCGGAGGTGAGAAAGGAGGAAAAAACATCGGCGCTGATCAGCCACCAGATAAATACAAGAATATTCCTATGACTAACTCGAAACAGAAGCAGTGAATAAATGTATTTACAAAGTTGCCCATGGCTACAGCTGGATTAAGAGCTTATCCGTATTGCCTTCCAAATAAATGCGATGGATGAGTAGGTGATGAAGATGAACAACGGGATCGCACAGCAGCAAGATCGATTTTCCTTTCAAGAGACGAGACGACAGCCACGGCGAGGCTCCCTAAACTCACCGACCGTTCATTGATTGCCCTCGCCGAGCGGCTGCCTGCGGACGGTGTCGAGGGGCAGGAGGTAAAGTCCTCCACCGCTGTCGATCTCTCTCCCTCTCCCTTGGCAATCAATCCGCAAACCACGGAGATCGTTCGGATAACACTGGCCTCCGGCCCAGAGCACTACTCAGAAAAATGAAAGCAAGTTACTGGTAACATAAAAGGCCGGAAACAAATTACTTGTAACATATCTGAGCCGATGTAAGTTACTTGCGACTTATCTCAGGTCATTTAAGTTATATGTAACATATCGGCGGGATACTGCGTGCGGTGCGCCCCCGATATGATACATGTAAGTGAAATGACTTGATATAAGTCGCAAGTAACTTATATCGGCTTAGATATGTTACAAGTAACTTGTTTTCGGTTTCCGAGAGGATACTGAGAGCAAGCAGTGCGCCTCCTATATATTACATGTAACTTGAATGGCACAATATATGTCGCAAGTAACTTTAATCGGCCAAGAAGACATTTCCAAGGTTGATTTACGACGCACTCGAGGGGTCAGGCTGACGACTGACGTTGCTTTCGGTTCAATTACCCAAGTTTGTGGTACTTCACCCCACACCAGAAGGGAAGGCCCTGCACAGCAATTTTCTTGCGTACTGTGTGGTCTGGGACGCGCACTCTGCGTCGCGTGTCGTCTGCATCACGTGATAGCCACCCATAGCGAAAATATAAATGTAAGTTACATGTAGCATAAGTGTAACTTACATGTGATTTAAATTTAAGTTTCATGTAATATAAATGTATGTTACAAAAATAATATAAATGTATGTTACAAAAATAATATAAATGTAAGTTTTTGGAGACATTCAAGTAAGTTACATTAATATTACACGCAACTTGTTTTGATTTCTCTGAGTAGAACCCGTTCAGCTATAAGCTGAGATAAAGTTCCCTCTTCTGCTCTTCAGGCTATCCGCCTCGCTGCACATTTCTCCGACGGAGAACACCCTACCGACTACGAATGGCCGGTTTATATAGGCTTGGCGTGGCTCCTCCCCTCTTCGCAGCTTACACGCGACGCCCCTGCCGAGCTGTGCTCCTCTGCTCTGGCTGTGGCCTCGCCCTCCTCGATTGATGAGGACGGGGCGCCGCTGTGCCATCCCGTCATGCCAGTGTGCATGACGAAACAAGGGTTCTATGGCGGGAGTACATTAATATGGCCACTCCTGACCTCAAAAAGCACGATTAAAATGAGACACCACACAACGCTACCAATGCAAGGTATAGAAATTTATTATGAGAATCTATCAAAAATAAAACACAAGACATCACAACGGATATGACATAACATTCTACAACACAACAACAACAAAAACTAGGCAGGATCATATTCAGTATAACTGACGAGTAGCAATCGATACATGACACAGTCAGCCAGCCTCCGTTTCCGTGCGAGCCATTTTCCCGCCGAACAGTGTCGCGGTTCCTTATAAAATGACAAAGGTCGTATCGGACTTCACATTCAATTAGAGTTACACTCAGGTAGTGGACGCGAAGTTCTTCAATAGATAGCTTCATATTCAACTTGGGACCTATAGTTGTGCTGACTCAAATATTTTACACGCTACATTTTTTCTTTTACCAGCTTTTCTGAAAAAAAAACAAGAACTCAGCCCACATACCTTACAATGGTGCTTACAATGGTGGGACGGGTGAGCTATCTCCTAGAAACCCATGCTGGTAGGGCTTACTTACCCATTCTCAACTGGCCCCCTTTTATAAAGAATTCAGCCAAGATCGAATTGTTGTCGCTTTGATTGAAGATTGAAGCCAAGATTGTCCATGGTGGGAGGATCGAACTATCTCCTAGGGACACATGTGGGTAGGGCACCTTATATAACCGCAACGGCTAGCGCAGGAATGCGTCTTCATATTTGAATGTCGTACAAGCTATCGATTCATTGTTTTGATTCTACTTCATAAATGAGATATATTTTGTGCGTCATAGCCATCGGACTCCCCAGTTGTAAAGGTTGTCGCTATAAATAGTGTCGTAACTCCCCTCTGTGCAAAACTTGGGCTTATTCTATCTGATTTCTCATCGTTTCCAATGTTAATTTCTTACAGCAGATCTGTTCATTTTACGATTTGTCGCGTCGGTTATGACGTATTCATATAAATGAATATAAATATATTAGGTTGTAACATGAGTATTGGAAGATATTTTTGATTTTTTTTATCTTTATTGTTTCACACAATCAATCCACAATTTAATAACCATAACTATCTACAACATTACTCCATCTAATAGGCAAGTCGCTGATTCCCTTTTCCCAGAACCCAGGAGTCTGTGCATCAAAGAAGTCAGTAACTGCCAGAAATACTTCATCAAGTTTAGAATATTTTTTCTTGGCTAGGAACGATTTGATAGGGCGGAACAAATAATAGTCAGAGGGATCTAGATCAGGAGAATAGTTTGGTTGAGAGACCGTATCCCAGCCGAGCTCCGTTAGTTTGTCCAGCGTGACATAAGAGATGTGCGGTCGAGAGTTATCATGCAGCAGGTGTACCAAGGAAGTCTTTCTCAGCCGTTTTTCTCCTATTGCTTTCTTCAATTTCAGAAGTTGCTCACTGTAGACTGTTGCGGCAACTGTCTGACCATCCGGTAGTAGCTCATAAAAAAAGACACCGCGGGAGTCCCAGAAGCAACAAAGCAAAACCTTCTTGGGATAAAGGTCTGGTTTTGACTGAGTTGGCGGCTGTTCTCCTCGAAGAAGTCTGGGTGCGCCTGCGTCGTATAGCATCCAACTGTGATCTCCAGGCACCACATCCTCCAGAAAGTCCTTCCTGTTAAAGCGGAGGAGTGATCTATTCTAAACTTGATGATGTAGTTCTGGCAGTCGCTGACTTCTTCGGTGCACAGACTCCTGGGTTCTGGGAAAAGAGTCAGCGACTTGCCTATTAGATGGAGTAAGGTTGAAGATAGCTATGGTGACTATATTGTGGATTGAATGTGTGAAGCAATTAAGATGAAAAAAAATTTGAAAAATCTTCCAAGACTTATGTTACAACCTAATATAAATGTACAAGGTGTACACCCACGCCGCTTCGCGGCGTAATTGTGGACGTGTATACTCACAGAATAATCCAATCATTGCATAATGAGAAGGTAATTATTATCGTTCCTCGAAACCCAGTTAGGCCCCTTCATTCCCCTGGTGCGTGGCACACTCCCAGCTGAGTCCCGCACACCTTCCACGGCGCGTGGCGCTTCCAATCGGGTCCCACACACTTTCCACGGTGCGTGGCGCACAGCCAGTCGGATCCCGCACACTTTCCACGGCGCGTGGCGCACTTCCAATCGGGTCCCCCACACTTCCCGCGGCGCGTGGCGCACTTCCAGTAGGGTCCCGCACACCTTCCACGACGCGTGGCGCTTCCAATCGGGTCCCGCCCACTTTCCACGGTGCGTGGCGCACATGCAGTCGGATCCCGCACACTTTCCACGGCGCGTGGCGCACTTCCAGTCGGATCCCCCACACTTCCCGCGGCGCGTGGCGCACTTCCAGTAGGGTCCCGCACACCTTCCACGACGCGTGGCGCTTCCAAACGGGTCCCGCACACTTTCCACGGTGCGTGGCGCACATGCAGTCGGATCCCGCACACTTTCCACGGCGCGTGGCGCACTTCCAGTCGGATCCCGCACACTTCCCGCGGCGCGTGGCGCACTTCCAGTTGGGTCCCGCACACCTTCCACGGCGCGTGGCGCTTCCAATCGGGTCCCGCACACTTTCCACGGTGCGTGGCGCACATCCAGTCGGATCCCGCACACTTTCCACGGAGCATGGCGCACTTCTAGTCGGGTCCCCCACACTTCCCGCGGCGCGTGGCGCACTTCCAGTAGGGTCCCGCACACCTTCCACGACGCGTGGCGCTTCTAATCGGGTCCCACACACTTTCCACGGTGCGTGGCGCACATGCAGTCGGATCCCGCGCACTTTCCACGGCGCGTGGCGCACTTCCAGTCGGATCCCCCACACTTCCCGCGGCGCGTGGCGCACTTCCAGTAGGGTCCCGCACCCCTTCCACGACGCGTGGCGCTTCCAAACGGGTCCCGCACACTTTCCACGGTGCGTGGCGCACATGCAGTCGGATCCCGCACACTTTCCACGGCGCGTGGCGCACTTCCAGTCGGATCCCGCACACTTCCCGCGGCGCGTGGCGCACTTCCAGTTGGGTCCCGGACACCTTCCACGGCGCGTGGCGCTTCCAATCGGGTCCCGCATACTTTCCACGGCGCATAGCGCACATCTAGTCGGATCCCGCACACTTTCCACGGCGCATGGCGCACTTCTAGTCGGGTCCCCACACTTCCCGCGGCGCGTGGCGCACTTCCAGTAGGGTCCCGCACACCTTCCACGACGCGTGGCGCTTCTAATCGGGTCCCACACACTTTCCACGGTGCGTGGCGCACATGCAGTCGGATCCCGCGCACTTTCCACGGCGCGTGGCGCACTTCCAGTCGGATCCCGCACACTTCCCGCGGCGCGTGGCGCACTTCCAGTTGGGTCCCGCACACTTCCCGTGGCGCGTGGCGCACTTCCAATCGGGTCCCGCACACTTTCCACGGTGCGTGGCGCACATCCAGTCGGACCCCGGACACATTCCACGGCGCGTGGCGCACTTTCAGTCAGATCACGCACATTTTCCACGGTGCGTGGTGCACATCCAGTCGGACCCCGCACACTTTCCACGGCGCGTGGCGCACTTCCAGTCAGATCACGCACACTTCCCGCGGCGCGTGGCGCACTTTTAGTCGGGTCCCGCACACTTCCAACGAAGCGTAGCGCACTCCCAGTTGGGTCCCGTACACTCTCCCCGGCGTTTGGCGCACACGTAACTAGATCCCACACATTCTCCGGTCAACGGTCAACTCTTAGCCGTTTATTATTATGTTTGATTCCATTGTGCTTCAGCGTGCCACTTTTTTCGTCGAGTAGCGTCGCGGCACGACGAACCTGGAACATATACATGCGTGCGCATACCAAAAGGAAAAATTTTTGGGCACAAGCCAACTAATTTTCGGCAATGATTTTGAAGGACAATACATTGAGCTGTCACAGAGCTCGTTAAGAAGATAATCTTGTTTTAGACATTCGTCATTTCGTTTGCATTCGCGCTGATGTTGGTATGTTATCACATTGCCAACTTTTTCTCTTCTGAACTGACAAGATCGCTTCTGACAATCGCGGCGTGGCAAATTTGGCTGATGACTCCACAGTTCGTTTTCTTACAATATTTGACATTGTTTCCACGAAATGACATCCTCATTTCTAGGATCGTTTCTGTCATTGTTGAAAGAGAAAGCCGAAAGCCTTATCTGGATCTGATTCATCGTATACTTAGAATCAGGAAACCAACGGTGATTCTGCTACCGATGCCCAAGGGCACAGTACACCCAGAAAATGTTTCTCTTAACTTTTTGCCTACTTTGAAAAAGGTCACACCATCGATGCCTCTGGAATCGCACAGAACACCCACGAACCCCCACCGAGCTATCGCCACTCTGAAATCGCCTGAAGTTGGGTGGCAAAAATATGAAGAACGAGTTGTCTAAGACCTTTATTTTTCATCATTCGCAAACGATGCGCGGAGGTGAACCTGAATGAAGAAAGAATCTGAGAATGAAAAGAAAAAAACTTCCGAAAGGAAATTTATCGCCCGTTGAGCCACTCCAGCCACTCTGGGCTCTACAAGTAGTATGAACGAGGCTTCTTGCATTGGCTGTACCAAGGTGGCTTCTTACTATTTCTCGCCAATTCGTAGAAATTAAAAGCTCGCAAACGGCAGATGTTATACAGAGAGGGCCTACTACACAATGATATGGTATTCTCAGATTTCTTTACCGGGGCAGTACATTGCAACCTCAGGGATAATTTTTAATTCGGCCGCTGTGTTTAGCAACCCTGTCAAGCGCGAAATCTCAATTCGCTGAAATAAGCGAGAAAAAAGCTAGAAAAAAATCGGTCACACTCCACAGAAAAAGAGAATGGCCCTTCTATCCGCTACCAGTCCGGCTTCAAACTACGAATGACGAGGAGAAACAGGTTAGAGACAACTCGCCCATTAATCTTTGGCTGCTCGAATACAATTTTTGAGGAGCCATAAGTCCGTTCGTAGTGGGCTCTGAACGCTTCTAGTGCCACCTTTGCGACCAGCACGACATTCTTTTTGAAACAAGCAGAAAAGCTTTAAGGCACAGGCAATGCTCAGCGACGAAATCTCAGATTCTCACATAATTTTGGAGTACACCCACCCTATAGAACACCTGTCAAGTGCGAGCTCTCAATCCCCTCGAATAAGCGAGATATATTAGGTTGGCAACTAAAAAACTGCGGATTATTTTTTAGGAAGTCTAACAACAACTTTCTCATGGGACGAAATAACTTTATTCTGTAATGTATCGCCCACTTTGAGCAATGACCTTTTGCCATCTATCAGGCAGCATCATAACTCCACGTTCATAAAACTTTTGGTTTTTATCAGCAAAAAACTGAACCAGGTTCGATTCGATATCATTATCATTAGTGAAATTTTTAGCATTCAAGGAGTTTTGCAAAGATCGAAATAAAAGGTAATCAGATGGTGCAAGGTGAGGACTAGTAAATGGTGGATGTGGCAAAACCTCCCAACCAAACGACGAATCGACAAATCGAAAAGGTGTTGTATTCCATCATGACAATGCAAAACCACACACATCTTTAGTGACTAGGCAAAAATTATTGGAACTTGGTTGAGATGTTTGCCAGATCCACATTATAGTCCTGACCTTGAACCATCTGATTACTTTCTATTTCGATCTTTGCAAAACTCCTTTAATGGTAAAAATTTCAATAATGATAATGATGTCAAATGGGGCTGTGTATACAAGTCTGTTGGTACCTGCTCGTTGGTGCCCCTGCTTCTACTGAACCCAGCAGACGTTTGGGTGTACACAGGGAAGGTTCGAGCGATATAGCGTGCACAACTATATTGCGAAAGTATCCCATACATTGCATAAAGGTGTCGCCGTCCGGCACACCAAGGCCTCTGGTCCATAACACCTTAGGATCTGTACCTAGGGAGTTCATGGAGTCTTTGGCCACAAGCCACAATTTCGCCACCCTGAACTGTCGATCGCTGTCGAGTGATATCCAAGAAACTGCGCTATCCAGACTTCTGAGCTATTTCCATGCACCGTGTGCTGCTTTGCAGGAAACCCGCCTCAAGGATAGATCCGTCATCAACGTCGGAAAGTACACCATCTACTGCGGTAAGGCTGATGATCGGAGAGTGGGAGGCTATGCAATAGCTGTAAGGAAGGATTTCAATTGTATGGTCAAGGAGTCTGGCTCAACGTCGTGCCGGAATGCATTCGTACGACTGCGGGATCACAGAGGATTCAATCTGTGGATAGTGAGGGCTCATGCGCCCACTGAAACCGCCGAGGACAGTTCGAAGGATGCGTTTTATGAGGAACTCAATACGTTGCTGGCCAGGGTACCTTGTCAACATGCTGCTGTCGTGGGGATTGACGCAAATGCGAAGATGGGACTTGATCAGGGATCCGAAGTACTCGGTAAATGGTTCTACCCAGTGGAGCAAACATCGGACAACGGCTACCGCCTTGTCGACTGATGTAAACGCAGTGGTCTGATTATTGCGTCGACATTCAAGAGGAATCATCACCGCCATCAGCTTACGTGGCAGGGACCAACCCAGCTATCTCCAGAAGAGCAGCGGAAGCGGAAGATGACAACTTTGAAACCACAGTTCGACTATGTTCTGACGAGGAATATTCCAGTATCGGACATTCGAAGATCTAGAGCTGTGTGAGATGTCCCATTCGATTCGGATCATCGTCCTGTTCTGTTTAACCTCATTGCGAGGATTCACAAGAGGAAGCGAGGGGCTCAGCCTCTCCAGAGAATTGACATGAAAAGTCTCAGAGATGAGTGCAGAAGGAATTTTCGACAACGCGTTTCTATTCACACTGGAGTACGGACTAAGAAAATGCTTTGCGACGCGGATTCTTTTGTCAAGTGCATCCAGGACGCTTCGAAAGAATAAGAAGTTTGCCTACGTCTCAGAAGAAACAACATCTACCTACAACAGAGTATGTGCTCTCCGAACTGCAGGAAACTTCGTGGAGGAGAAGCGTCTGAGGAGGAAGTTGCGTCGGCAGCTTCAAAGTGACCGCGAACGAGAGTGGACGTGTAGAGCTAAGGAGTTCAAGAAGGCATGGGAGGAGAACAACACGAAGAAGGCCTTCACGTTGCTGCGACAGTATAGCGGGAAGATGAAGAGATGTTCTCCTGTCTTGAACACTACCAATGGAGTTGCAGTTGGTGATGCGACACTGCCAATATGGAAGGATTACTTCAGTTCACTATTGAATCGTCCAGCGCCATCAGCACCTGAGCTCCCGCATGTTTAGAGAGCACATTACGATGTCAGTGAGGAACCGCCGACTGAGTCTGAAGTTTTGGATTGTGTCCGGAAAATGAAGAATGGAAAGGCTGGTGGAGATGACAACATCACTGCTGAAATGCTGAAAGCTCTTCCTCCGTCTGGGATTCGTGAAATGACCAACACTATCCGTACCATATGAATGAGCGAAAGGATATCCGATTCGTAAAGACATGCGATCATCGTACCTCTTCACAAGAAGCTATCCGTCACCGGTCCTAAGAACTACAGAGGAGTCTCTCTACTTCGTGTCATGTACAAGGTTTTAGAACGTATCATTCTTGAGCGACTTATCAAACATCGTGAAGGAACGACCAGAAATGAGCAAGCCGGTTTTCGACCTGGAAGATCGACCATCGACCAAGTGTTCGACGTGAGAAGAGTAATCGAATCGTGACAGCGGTATTCGAAGCCATTACAGCTTGCTTTTTTTTGAACTTTGAAGCCGCGTCCGACTCTCCTCATCGTGATCGATTGCTCAATGCTCTGGGAGCATATGGAGTCCCGGAAAAGTATGTTCGGTTAATCGAGGACATGAACAGAGGAACAACAGCAGCAGTTCGTACACCAGTCAGATTTACGTCAGCTTTCGAGGTGAAAACAGGAGTAAGGCAAGGAGCCGTTGCGGGACCTTTTCTTTTCAACTTCGCCGTTGATGACATCATGCGTAGAGTTGCAGAACAGTTTCCTGCGGATGTGATCCTAACACCATCAGGACGCTCCCTTGTCGACCTGGAGTACGCCGACAACATTGTGTTATTCGCTAAAAACAACGCAAAACTGCAAATGATTGTGAACCTCGTTTCAAAGTATGCCGCAGCCTATGGACTCCGTCTTCGTCCCGGCAAATGCAAGCAGATGTGGGTCTCTCAAAGGCCTTCAACGAGAGTTTGTGTGGACGGACAACGTATCGAACTGGTGTACGATTTCTGTTATTTGGGCTGTTTGCTGAAGAACGATGGTAGTTATGCAGCGGATATTCAACAACGATGTGCGAAAACTACGTCTGCATTTATTTCTCTAACCAAGTGTTTGTGGTCTACCAACATCGCGAAGGAAGTCAAGTTGCGCGTCTACCTATCCGCTATTCGCCCTATCATGATGTACGGATCGGAGACGTGGGCAGCACTGAAGACGCAGATGGAAAGGTCGGATTGCACGGAGAGGAAGCTTTTTGCTTGGGTATTTCTGGCCGCGTGTATGCCATAACAAAGACCTTTACAAGGAAATCGACGCAGTACATCGACGCTTGATACGAGGGGGGTGCCAGCATCTCCTAACGCCATCTCAAGCAGCAACGGAAAGTCGACTTCGACTGCTCGGGTATATACTAAGAAGAATCGTCTCGTACAACACGCTTTAAGAATGCTTCCAAGTCCTGTCTGGAAACGGTCACCTGGGCGTAGGCGAAAGTTCTGGACGGATGTGGTTAAAGAGGATTTGAAGTCACTCGGCATCGAAAAACAGTTCAGGCGCGATGTTTCGTTTCGCAGGAAATGGAATAGTGACAGTTGGATGGAATGTTTTCAAATTGTGGCTGAAGACCGTGAAAAATGGACACGGCTGACTACTAGGACGGCACACCTCGGTGAAGATGCGGAATGACCGCGTCAGGCGAAAGCCAACCGATTAAGTCAAATAAGTCAACTCAAATCGTACCTGATTCAGTTTTTTGCTGATAAAAACCAGAAGCTTTATGAACGCGGAATTATGATGCTGCCTGGAGGATGGCAAAAGGTCATTGCTCAAAATGGGCAATGCTTTACAGAATAGTTATTTCGTCCCACTAAAAAAAAATCTTTTATATTCTAAAAAAAAATCCGCAATTACTTATTTGCCAGCCCAATAGGAAAAAGTCACCCTGGGGCGCCTACAACTGCAAGCCACTTTGGTACGCCCCCTTTACGATCTTTCGAGCTTAACAGTAGCGAAATAAGCGATAGTTTCCGATCAGTAGCCCCGTTCATTCCTTTATTCTCAACTTCTCTCCTTGCTCAGCTTGTTCAGGTCGTCTGGCTTACATCGGTTCAAGATGACAGGAGTCACAAGTCTTGGACAACTCGTCCACTATGCTTCCGTAGCTCAATTTTTGAGGGCCATACCCTTACTAGAGGGTCTTGTACTAGTCCAGAGGCATCATTGGAATCGACGTGGGACCGTTCTCAAGATCTGAGGTTGGATATGCATTTAATAAAGATTCTGCGATTGGACCGTGGCTTTACCTACGCCATGACAAGAAATAAATTGAACAGATGAGTACTTGTGAGCAGCTTGGATCTGCGTGCCTGCTCAACATTTTTGTCTCTCACCAGAACATGGCTTGTTCAGTACAAAACGCTAGTCAAGACAAGGATGCGCGGTCGAATGTCCAGTCTAAAGGTGGTATTGAGTCTTTTCTAGGGAGTGCACGAGCTCCCTAGAAAAGGCAATACAAGCAGCGACTGGTAAACATGGAGCTCGTGCACTCTGCAGCAAGTGCATTACACTTCCGTACCACTTTCGAATGCGAAATTTCCAGAATCAATCCGTCTCTAGCTAGTCAGACAATGGAGCATACCAACAGCGAGCAAAAAAGAATCTGTTTCGTACCGACTGCATGTCACTATTGTACCGAACGCGGGCAAGAATGCATTTCGTGCCGAACCCGCGCATTTGCGTGCCAACTGCTCACACCAAAATAGTGCACTCGGTCGATACGGCTGTGCGACGCATCAGCCGCTCGCAAATTTTGGTGGATGCGTGCTGACAGCGTGGTAGTGCACACCAACCGCGTGGCAGCGCGTATCGAACCGCTAATTTACTTGCTGAACGCGTGCGAATTTCGTTCCTACGTCGCCCACCACAGAACTTTTTGGATTGCTTGATTTCCAACATTTACTGGGGAGATCAACTTTGTTTCAATTAATTTAGCTTGAAAACAAATTATTTTAGGTATGCATCGACTTATTCCAAAGACCATCAACTATGGACTGGCTTTAAAATAACTGTCGCTCCATTTTTCGCTCATACACTAGGGGAAACAACTCGGAATTCTGTCAAAAAAGGGCACCTCCGAGCTAAAGTGGTTCGGTTCATACGGAAACGTTTCAACAAAAAAGGAACAACAGGAAAAGAGAGTGGCAAGAGCCTATAATAAACTAACAATATTTCCTAAAACCTATTTTGTATACTGATCTTTCTGAACAGCGGAAACAATCCACTGCAATATTCTACGACATGGGAGCACTTTGTGGTTCCCCAACAGAAAATTTCCTAGCTACACTAAACATTGTAACGGCTCCTTCTTAAGCTATTAATTTTCTCATTAGCAAGCTTAAAATTCTTCCAGATTAGAGCAAAATACAGACCTGATTTTTTTGAGAGGCCGCCAAGCTTTCCAAGAACTTTGAGCTCGTCGTAATCAGACTCCTAGATGAAAACTTTCAGGATGACATACATACAATACTCCATGACGACAGGTCTGAACCCCTTCCCCATCAAAGCGCTGGCTGACGCTATAGTTGACATTTTGGAAATATTATTGTCAGTGTCAACGCTTATACAGTACTTGCGAATTTCATTCACAACCGCAATGCTCTACGGGTCCGGTCCTGTGTTTAGTTTTATTCAACTTCACAAGGAATTCTCGTCTGCTCAGCTTGAGTTTGGGAACCACCGTAACTTATCAAGAGTGCTGTTCCTCGAAAACCACTTGCACAATACTGTTACTGAAAGAATAATTCACTCTGGTTACAAGATAACTGCTCAATGAAGGAAGAGAGAGGATAGAGATTATACACAAAAAAAAACTAATGAGATCCGATCGAATTGAGGCAAAGAAATTAGGGCTGACTTCTGGCACCCAAGTCAATAATTTGGTTGTGGTGTCCCACTTTAGTTTACTAAACCCCGACACCCTTGGCATAAAAAAAAACCAGAAATAAAAAATTTATTAAAGCGAAATAACAAAATAATTACTAACAAACACACAAAAACATAAATCCTAACGTGTCTTACCAGCGATACCAAGATGAATGCGATACGCGTCTTCCAAAAATGGCGGTCTGAGATCAGAATAATGAGAAAATCACATTTTCTAACCACATCCACAGGTTTTCCCCTATGAATGTGCGGTGGCAACTCAAATCTTCAATTGAAGATGAAATCGATAATGGCTGAGCGCGCTATGTAATCGTTCCACTCTTTTGCGTCGTTCATCCTGCAGCTATTCTTGTCCTGCTTCATCCCTTATTCTATCCAGCAATAGCCCGTGGAGAAGTTCTTCAATTGATTGCTTACGACAATTCTGGCTCGTTCAAATCTGGCAGTGAGCGTTTAGACGAGCTGCTACACAAACAGATAATTTCGGATTCTTGCGTGAACCGAAAACTCACGCCTTCCTTAAATACACCCCTTTCCATTGTGAATGGGGCTTCATGATCGACTAGTGAGACTGTTCAAAAACGCCTCCATGAAATTAAATAAAAGTTCCATATTTTTGCTAGCGCAGTTTCAACTCCCGTCCCTGACATGAGATGAAAACCATGATGAACTGTAGCAATTTACGATAGTCGCAGCGAAATAAACGACTTGAAACTCATCAATCCTTCTCCGGTAAAGTTTGACGACTACGATCGGAGTTCAATTTCGGAATATCAACGAACTGGATGGAATAAGGAAACCACGCGCTCTCAGGAGTCTCGGCAAACAGGCTTAACAAGGGAAAATTTGCAAGCACTATTGCAAAAGTCAGCGATGTTGTTGGCCGAAGAAGCCCTTTCACGGGGTCAATGGAAGTCGGCCATCATAAGAAGATGACGAGACGAGGGTGGGGCAAAAAAAAAACAAGTACGCACGCCAAAAGGAAAATACCTTTTACGCGCGTCACGCGCTTATGGAGACAGTGAATACTTCAGCGGAAACGCTATGGTGGAGCGGAAAAAAGGGGCCTCAACTTTAACAAACAAGCAAATTCTGTACATGTGTTCACCATCAGGATAGCAGAGGATAGAAATCAAATTAATTACCATGAAAGGGAATGAAATTGATGATAGTTTGAAAATGCAAATGTTGAAATCGTCGTCACGGCGGTCGCTTCCATGGCGGAGCGGGCGTCATGGCGTCATGCCATTCATACTCCAACGCCACGCCCGCGCGTCACGTGCGTGTCGCTAGCTTTGCCATGGCGGTGGCGCCCTGCCGAATTTTTTTCATTATTACTACATCATGATTTTCATTCCGCTCCATAATTTCACGGACATCACTATCCTCTGCTACCATGGTGGGGTAGTCGTGTATAGTTTCTTTGCACGGTACAGTGGGAGCGAAATCCGTTACGACCCTCCTTAGTATCACCGCCGGAGCACTCATAGCCTGGCGCGTAGAAACTATTCATACTCGAATTTCACGCCTACACTCGCGACGCTCAACGCTCAGGGGTAGCTGTAGTCCATAAAGGAACCACAAGAGCATCAATTCTCTACTGAGCTAACTTTATCCCCTAGAGAAGGCTGCGGTGTGACTTTGTAATACTAAATTGCTCTTTTCCTGAGAGCTTTTTGACGAGCTCAACTCAAAGAGGTCACCTGCGAAGCGACCTAACCTACTGGAGAGGGGACTAGCACATTTTCCCGAAAAACTTCCTGCTGTTTGACTTAATCTGTGCTTCTCTCCTTCTTTTTGTTGTTCTCTTAACCCCTTTTCTGAACAATTTTTACCCAACTCACATTCTTCTTTCCTTAAAGGCAGCATACACGCTCGCAAACACAGTCGAGATAACAGCATGGATAGGTTCGCACGGCCTCTACTATTTCGTCAACGACGTTTGAAGCGCTGAAAACCATCCTGGATGACAATATTTGACAATATTTGAGCAATCTTGCCTTCCACGCCTGTATTTTCCCACCCCGTCGAGTAACAGAATGAGAATTGATACTTGTGAAAACATGTGATAAATGAGAGTGATAGCACTATCAAATGAGAGTCTACAAGAGAAATAGCTTGATTTACTTGCGTATAACGTGTCGACATACCGATTAACTCTCGTCCACTTTCGAGAATGCCGCTCTACTTCGGCTGACCTCTTGAAATGGAGGATTTTATCAGTGAACAAACATGTTATTTTCAAGTGAATCAAGCTATTTCTCTCGTGCGCTCCCTTTTGATAGTGCTATCACTCTAACTTACCACAAGTTTTCTCAAGTTTCATCTCTCATTCTCGTACTCGAATGGGTGTGAAAATACGGGCGTGCGAGACTTGGTTGCTCAAACATTGTCAGCTATTGTCATTCTGGATGGTTTTCAGCTCTTCAAATGTCGATGACGACATGGTAGGTGCCGTGCTAGCTCATTTATGCTGATATCTCGACCACGTTTGCGAGCGTGTAGGCTGCTTTTAACCGAAGCCAGAATCGCCGCCTACTCCTAAGCCACTCGTTTGGCATCGTGGAATCCAATAAGCTTTTTTGGCTCTTAGTTCCAGTTTTCTTTTTTTTTATTTTGTTCTCCTTTCCAGGTTGGACCTCTCGCTAATCATAGAATCGCAGATAATGCGTGACGCTGCCGTGCAACGTAATTTTTCGAGGCCTTCGGTGACCAGGGGTGTCGTAGCTCTGCCGAGATCAAACACCAAATACTGCTGCACCTTTGTCTATAGAACTACCGCGTCCGTTCTTTTTCTCACAAATTACTGACTAAATTTCACAGATTTTAATTTTGCGACTCGCAAACTTCTAAAATAGTTGTTGCCACTACGTGGATAGGAAAAGGCGGATACCTTCCAACTAGATTGATCTTCAAGCAGATTTTTGCTTCTCACTTTCAGGTTATGAGCCGTGTTCTAGGATCTCTGAATGGATGCAAACTTTTCCGTCGGATCGCCATTCGAATTGCTCAGTCCCGCTCGATTACGATTCAAGCGTGCAAGTTGTGTCTGCGTGCATTCGTGATAGACATAGAGTTTGCGTAAAAATTTTAGTCTGACGAATGAACGGGGCTGCGACTGTAGATCACCCCGCGCAAATTGAACCCCATTCTCCAGTGAGGACGCCAACCCCACATGGTCAGCCTCCTAGTCGATGCGTCAGACCAAATCGAAAACGGAAACCATACATAAGCATCTCACATGGATAACAAACACGAAGGCAGGCGTTCTTATTTGAAATCAGGTTACTTCAAGATTAAAAACATACATGAAAAATTAACTTGTTTTCAACGATAGCAAGCCTGAAGTCTAGTCTCTTAAGAATATAAATTTTAATTTCGCTTGATTGCTGAGCTTCATTTGATTAAGAGCAGCGTTCACGATGATCATCCTCGTTGACTTTCCTCAGTGAAATGTTATGCGAGAGGGATCCTAGGCTCCCAGCGTCGAAAGAACGGTAGAAAACGAGCCAAGAGCGGCAAAATAACGACTGCAAACAAGCGTTTTGGTGCCCCAGACACGCCTGGTGCCGCAGATCCGCCCCCTCGGAATGAACAAATGAAGACTCAGATTACAGGAATGATCAAGTCAAGGAAATGCTGATAAGTGAGCTGATCGCTTCATTGCACTGATAGGTATCATCCTTCTAGCGGTCAATTCCTCCACGCTCAAAAATCAACGTAAACAAGAGAGGGCCTATTTTTGCTCACAAACGCGTCTTCCGTGTCCTTTTTGAGCATGCCTTGCTACAGTGCGTTTGGAAATGATAGGGACACCCCTGAAAACCGCAGTCTTTATGTTTAAATTGAGTGCGGCGTTCAGTAATGCTCATAAATGAATTCAGCAAGGTAAATAACCTCTGTTCTTTTGTTTCTATAACAATAGCATAATATTGTAATATTTTATTCCAAACTGTCACATTATTTGCCGTTCGGAATTGATAGGGACACTATTAAAAAACAAAAATTATCAAACAAGGAATGAACAAAACATACACATACATGAAATCTAATATGATATCGCACCTCCAGAGTTGGAAAATAATTCAAAAATTCTATTCGGCATAGAAGTGATCAAATTGGATATCACATTTCTATCCAAATTTCTCCAGGCTTCGAGTACAGCGGCCTTTAGCTCGTCTACGGTCCCATACAGCTTGTTATTCGCTTAAATCTGGCGCACAATTATGCCTCAGATATTCTCTACCGGGTTGCAGTCAGGACTAGACGCGGGCCATTCCTTCACGCGAACCCGGTTTTATTGAAGCCACGTCGTTGTGGATCTGAAGACATGGACCGCAGCGTTATCTTGCTGGAAAATGTAGCGTTGACGCCTGTTTCCAGTGAAGAACGGCAGAAGATGCGCACGCAATGTTTCTTGATACTCCTCCGAATCCATCCGACACGAAGTGAAGGCGATTTCCAAAACACCTTCTCTGCAGAATGCTCCCCAACACATCAGCGAACTGCCTCCGAAATTTCTTCGACTAAATACCATCGGATCCTTGCGAAGATCTCTCCAGTAGCATCAAGCACCGTCAAGTCCATCAAGGTTAAACTTCTTTTCGTTGGAAAAAATTATCTGGAACATGTCGCCTTTATCTTTTTAAATTTTATCGGGTTTCTAGAGAATCCCTCACCTTTGACCAGTCTGTTGCCATGTTGTTCCTTGCAAACCGGAGTCACGCTACCTTGTGGGCTTCTGAGAGTGATGAAGCCTTCTTCTTCACTTGGCGTACGATGTTTTCATCTGCGTTTACGACGCTCCAAACAGTAGTCTTCGACATATTGAGCGACAACTGAGCCCTCACTTGGTTGAGAGACAGACTACTGTTTGAGCAGAGTCGGCTTATCCTCCGTGCATCCCTGCCGCTGACCTTTCTTGGGCGTCCAGGACTCTTCGCCGAGCCGTAGGAGTCTGGATCTCTTAGGAACTGGCTGATGCAGTTGGCTAAACGTCCGAGCTGGGAGGCAATTCGACGTTGGCTCAGCCCGGCAGCGTTGAGGGCACGTATTTGGGCTTGATCGGGAACAGTAAGTATTTGGGCTTGATCGGGAACAGTAAGCGATGTACCACGGCCCATGATTGGAATAAAGATGTTGGGTATCCTCGTGTTGCTTTCATGTAGTGAACTTGTAACGGGAAACTTTGTTCGAAGTGAAAAATTCCATGTTTTGCAGGTTGTCCCTATCATTTCCGAATGGTGAAATTTTCTAAATGTAAATGCAAAATCTAATGAAATTCGACACGGTTTCAAGGAAGTTTCAAACAGAAGTTTTTTTATCACGCTGAATTCATTGATGAACAGTATTCATCACCATCCCCAGAAATGTTTTGAAAATCGCTTGGTCACCTATAGCAGCGCCGTGGTAACTTCGTCAGCTGGCTACCACGGCGCTGCTCAAGCCGTCTGGAAAGCCGTAATCCTTCCCTACACCTCACTTGACGCTGTTGCTGCCGCTAGTCGCCTGAAGATAGGTTCTCGGCCCAAAACGTCGCGACGTTTGCGATTCGTAACAGCAAAATCCACCGCGTTGCTAGTATCAACAACAACTTCAACAACATACATTTTAATCACAGAGAAAGGACATGAGATTCTTAAGTTTATCGAGAAGTTATTCGACCGGTGGCGCTCTATAGTGCCGATCTCTGGCATTCGCTCGCGTGTAGCCCTACACAAACTCACTTGTTGCCCAGTGACACCTGGGCAACAAGTCATTTTTCTGGGGCGCGACATGGAAAGTGTGGGGCGATGGTGAGCATTTGTGCCCACAAAACCACTTGTACCCCCACTAAATCACTAGTCGCCCCGCGAAATCACTTGTTGCCCCAAAAGAGCAACTGCTGACCCTAAAATCTCTTGTTGCCCCGCAGGTTCCCTTGTTGCCCCGTTAAACCACTTGTTGCCCCCCCCCAAAACCAGTTGTTGCTCGGATTCATCATTTGATCATTCGGACCCCACTGCGTTGTTTATTCACGGATTCCGTCTACTCTCTAGACACCTTGTACTTCCAAACCCTTCTTCTTCTTCTTCTTCCTCTTCCTCGTCTTCCTCGCCTTCTTCTTCTTCCTCTTCCTCGTCTTCCTCGTCGTCTTCTTCTTCTTCCTCTTCCTCGTCTTCTTCTTCTTCCTCGTCTTCCTCGTCTTCCTCTTCTTCTTCTTCCTCGTCTTCTTCTTCTTCTTCCTCTTCTTCCTCTTCTTCCCCTTCCTCGTCTTTCTCGTCTTCTTCCCATTCTTCCTCTTCTACCTCGCCGCTTGTGAGTGTGGCTTAAAGGCAGTGGTCGCGATGAAAAGCGTTATCTACGAAACTATAGAAATCAGCCTAGCTTGAAAACAGCTGAAAAAACTATGAAGGTAGCGCGGTGAAAAACGGGCTAGAATCAGAGTTTCTAGGGCCCAAAGATTGTGCGTAGTATTTCACTGGGAGTGTGCAGGGTGTCATGTGCATGTGTGCAGTACATATAGTAGAGGTGCAGGACCCAGTAGGGTCCTGCACATCCTGCGCACTCCCAATGGGATCCTGCACACTCTCAGTGAAGTCCTGCACACCCCCAGTGAGGTCCTGCACACATCCTGCACACTCACACTGTGGTACTGCACCAAATCATAAACGTCCTGCACCCCATTCACGACGACTTGCATACTCTTCAGCAAGCGTAAGCGTAAGGAAAACGCGTTATCGTATGTGATCTCGCGTTAAGTCCGCGCAAAACTGCAACCAAACGGGAGCTGACAGAGAAAATGGAAATAGTGTGTGAATGAAGAAAAAGATGGATAGCTTCCGAAAAAGTCCTCCGGAGGACTTTTTCGGAAGCTATCCATCTTTTCCTTCATTCACACACTATTTCCATTTTTTCTGTCAGCTCACGTTAAGTTGCTGTTTTGCGCGGACTTACCGCGAGCTGAAAAAAGCTCAGAAAAACTTGAAAAAAAAATCTAAATCGCTAATTTTTCTCCAAAAAAAAAGGCAGAGCGGACCATTTTTTTGAATTTTTTTCAATGCGTACCTAGTGGCTCATACAGTGAGTGTGCTTAGTTTAAGAAATGCCTGGCGCATCTTCTGAAAATCGTCAACTGAAAAGCTCACGGTCAGCTGCAGTTAACCGCGAGTTAACTCGCGGTTATCTACCCATTTACTACCACCCCAGATTTATTTCTAAATGCACCTCATCAGACTAGAAGAAAATCACGAATAAATTAGAGGATATCAAACGAATAAAAATTTTCGAATATTCGAATAAACGAATTATTCAGAAAATTGACTTTTCCGAATATTCGAATAAACGAATATTTCGGATAATTGACTCTTTCGAATATTCGAATAAGCGAATTATTCAAAAAATTGACTTTTCCGAATATTCGAATGAACGAATTATTCGGATAATTGTCTCTTTCGAATATTCGAATAAACGAATTATTCGGATAATTGACTCTTTCGAATATTCGAATAAGCGAATTATTCGAAAAATTGACTTTTTCGAATACTCGAATTATTCGAATATTCGATTATTCGTTTATTCGACCGAATATTCGTTTTCCAAATATTCGTTGACATACTCTAGAAAAAATCGGGAATCGTTTTTTTTTTCAAATGTTCGGCGTTGCGAATAATTCGGAAATGTTCATTTTTCAAATATTAGATTTTCCAAATAATTCGGAAATGGCATTTTTAATTTTCGACTTTTCGAATGATTCGAAGTCGCCTTCTTTAATCGAATATTTAGTTTACGAATCATTCGATTTGGTCGAAGTATAGTTCCCACCCCCATGAATTTTTAGGGTGTTTTTGAGAAAAAAAAATCGGATTCTGGTCAAAAGTGGCAATCGGGGGCACTATCAATATGTCACGGTATCAGGCAGTAAACATGGAGAACTCTTGAAAAAAAAACCATTACACTTCCGTGAGAATTTTGGAGCCGCTCCGCGTCCTCCGTGCGAAGCGTCGAGCCAGAGGTACCCGAAAAACATGCTGTCGGCTTGACGTTGGCACGCAAACTCACTACACACAGCAAACCTCACGCCTAACAGCTGTTTTTTAATTTGGTCCTTATCTAGAACGACTTTATTTCCGGGAAACTTTAAAGCCAAACGAGAAAATTATTCAAAAAAATAATTAACTATAAAGAGGAAATCAAAAAAGACCGAAGTTAAGCACGGTTCAAATTTATAGCAAAAACAGTTAAGCGGGGAGTTCACCGTGCGTGGTGAGGTTGCGTCCTTACACTAAGGGGATGGCATGTTTTTTCGGGTCACCTCTGTCTCGATGCTTCGCACGGAGAACGCGGAGCGACTCCCTGACCTCTTTTGCAGCGTTCATGCATGCCGCCCCTGGTCTGCAGCGAAGCACGCAGAGCGCCGCATTTAAAGGCAGTGTTCACGATGAAAATCGTTTCTCTGTTTTTCTGCCTATCTTGAAAACGGCCCCATGCTGATTCCAATAGTGTCTCTGAAATCATACAAGACATTCTGTGAACGCAGGTATGGTCCCTCAAAGAGTGAGATATGGAAACATGGTGGACGAGTTGTCCGAGGCTTGGAACTTCCGTCTTTCGCAGCCGATCTATGCGAGCTGACCTGAGTAAAGAGAGAAGCTGAGAATGAAGGGAAGAACGGGGCTAATGACTGAAAATCATCGCTCATCTCATGATCTCGAGCATCCATTTGTTCAAGTCGGTGGGCGTGTGATGCGCTTTTGGGGTTTTCAATGCGCTCGAAGTTGCAGCTTCGGGCTCTTTTGGGGCTCTTCCTGGCTCGTTTTCATGCGTTCTTTCGACGTTAACGTTACAGAGTGTCCCTCCACTACCTAGTGGAATTTCGAGAACTTTTTTCATCGTGAACACTGCCTTTAAACGTAGACGTCGAGATGGACGGCTGGTCTAACGCGACTGAATGATGGCATTCCAGATTGGTTCGGTGTGGTCCTGATCAACGACAACCTGCTCGCCTGAAATGGCATAGCCACAAATTTCGACCCGGCAGCGATTCCGTTCGCAACATTGCCATTAATCTCGATGTTTCAGGAAACTGGCTTGAAGGTCGCTCAAAACAGCGTTTATTCAACACGCTGCACCGCTGCACTCTGGCATGAAAGCTGCTGACGTACACCTTGATCAGGAGTACGATCGAACTAAATGGCGCCAATGAACCAGATAGGGAACCGTGCTATGGAGCGGGACAAACGCTGAAGAAGAAGAAGATATGAGATGACTACAAGCAAACCATGCTTTTAATAAACTATTCGAAATAACATCTTAGGAGGAAATTGCATTGAGAAAGGGAACGAAGGTTTTGATGAACAATATTCGAAAAGTTTGAGTTGCGCAAGCGCTATGAATCCGCTACAATTTTGTTCTGGATGATTCTCCTTCTCTTCCCAACCGCTGCGCATCAATCCCTTCTTGCATCTCATCAGACCTCGTTATGTGATTCTGAAGCTATGGGAGGCAATATATTCTTAGCAAATCTTGTTGCCAGAAAAATAGTAGAAAGGCTCCTTCATTGTTGGCACACACACAATTTGTCGCCGTCTGCCTCCAGAATTTAGAAAAAACATCTGCGTATCAAACAACAGAAACGCTGCGAAACCCCTAGCAGGTGCCACGAAAAAGGCGACATTCACAACAGGTATCACCGTGAGAGATATTTGCAGCTGTGCCCGCTAGAAAACACTAAATTTGTTTCCTTCCAGCTTTTATCCCTGCTGTTCGCTGTAATATTTTTTCTCTCATGTATATCAGATCGAATTACTTGCGGTATCAACCTAGGCAGTCGCATTTTACAGGCTGGACAAGGTGGGGCAAAGCACACATTTTGGCAATCCCAGAATTAGGATAGGATACATAGGTAGACTTGGACTAGATGAACCCTATATAAAGGTTTCATTAGTTTTTATCCGTTACTTCTAGAGAAAAAACCCTCTACCTAAATAATTACGGTATGCGCAGCATGATCAGGCCGGGAAATAGTCCATATTTCATTGGCACGTTTTTGTTGAATCTCCGCAGCGCGGCTGGATCATCGCAATTACAGCATTCGCGACGCTGCTTTGAAACGATTTTTACCGTGCGGTGGTGTGTGTGCAAGAAAACCAACGTATCGATGATGACTAAAGTTTGGCTATTGCGAGCACTGATAAATCCTACACGATAATACGGCTCAGTATCTTGGCCGCTGCTCAAGTCGGACCAAGTGGAACTGAAGTCCTTCCGGCTGCGATGCTTGGGCTAGATCGAGTCACACTTTATGACCGCTTACGCAAAGACGCCATCAGGAGCGTTGGTGAAAGGGTATAATTCTACTTTCTCATAAATTAAGGGAGCCTCTCCCCCTTAAAGGCATCGTACGCGCTGAAAACCACAAACCGTTTTTTTCAGTTCGAACGACTTTCCGGGCCCACCTGAGGAAGTAGGTAGAGTTTGTTCGGTCAAAAATGCGTTATTATGAAGAAAAATGAGGTCGAATGTCTCAAATTCCGTCAAAAGAAAGAGGCTGGCACTCCGTCAGTCATCTGGCGCAATTTGCTGTGAGCTATCATATAAGTAAATGATCAACATTTGAAACAGAATAACTGAGGGGAAGTTGATGGAATATACCATACGATTACGTGAAGATTGACCTTTGTACACACATAGATTAGCCTTTTCTTCTTCACAAATCACTTGAAAGAAATATAAAGTTCATTTGATCGTGAGATCGTTGGTCAAAACAGCGATCTCTAACGATCAACTCTTCCCTCGATTGAGACATTTTCGGTCTGAAAAAGGGCTTTTCAGTGATTTTTTCGCGGTTTTTTCAACGTTGCTGTTATTTAGGATAGTAGAGCTCTAATTACTCTGGCAAAAGCTCCCTTGTAGCCCCAGAGAAAGTGGCCGGTTTTTATGACGTTTCCGTCGGCGCGTCAAGTTCCACATTTGCGCGACAGCCGACGAGCAATCCACACAATGAGCACTTCCTCGCGCCGGCGGGGCGTTTATGAGCACTTCTTCGCGCCGGCGGGGCGTTTATGTGCACTTTCTCGCGCCACTTCAAGTCAAGTGTGACGTCATCATTCAGCGTCCTCGTCATTGATTCATCACCACTTTCGCCGCCGGTAAGGGAGCTCTCAGAACTATCACTTTTTGGCAGATCTTATCGGTGAAAACATCAAACTAAGCATACGAATCGTTCCAAAACTGACAGATTAGTATGTTTTGTATGGTGTTATCAACGATCAGAGCTGCGAGTGCGTGTTGAGTCTGAAAACTCCCTGATACTTCATTTGATGATTTCATTTTCGTATTGTCTTGCCATCTTCGTCTGCACATTCTTGATTACCACCGTTTTTATAGAACAAACTCTGCACAAAACTTACATTAACTATTTAGTGTCTTTGTTAGAACCAAATCTTGCAAAGTGCTGAGATAGCCAGTGCGGAGGACACCCAATTACAAAACGTGATTAAAGGTGATCGCATTCACGGAAAAACAGGTAAAGTTCTAGTGCAATCCTTCTTTTCAGTTCGTTTTTCATATCACATCAGTTTTTTATAGTTATAGGTTTGCTTTACATAAGGCAACGGTAAGGCAATGAATTTCTCCAGAAACCGAAAGATTACTTTCTGGAAAAAGTGAAACGTCTTGTTCAGCACTTATCAAACCAGACCTCCTCCTGTTGTAGAAGAAATCAGAAATTTAATCCCCAAAGTCTGAAAAACACCATTATGATACCAGTTTTTGAAAAAAGCTTCTATCCTTGCCCATCAAAATTTTCGTCTGGCCAAATGTACTATGTAAATTATGTATGACATTTGAAAGCGCGTTTCGCCTTCTATCTAAAGCTTCTTGTCGCTCTTTTTCCCTTCATCTTTCTCAAGTTTCACATCTCAATAAAGCCTACTTATGTTGATTTTATTTTCCTATCAAGACGCCCAGTATACCGTTTTGAAGGAACGTTTGACTCCTTTGCACCGGAACAGATTCGGGTTTTTTTCGCGTAGGGAGTTGTTCACAATTTTGCAAAACAAAATTGAGAATTTCGCGGTTCCTTAGTTATGCAAAACCTTTTAAACACCAAAATAATCATTTCAACACCCCGAAGAAATCAATGTTCAAAAAACGTTTTTTTTTGCGAAAAAAATCGTGGTTCCTAGGATTCAGAACGAAAAAGCCAACCATCGATGTTTCAGAAAAGTTTATAATTCGTGGAGTAAGTTGTATTAAAAGAAATCCTCCGTGGTGCTGAGCTGCAAGGTTTGATGTCTTGAAGGCATCGTTTACGATGAATGTTGTTTTTGAATTTTTTGCATAGGATGGGAGTACTTGTAGCTTTTATAACAACCCGTCGGAAAAACTGCGAAAAAAATCACTGAAACTGCGTTTTCGGACCGAAATTTCCTGAATCGACTTCATAACGGAAGAGTTGATCGCCAGGAATCGCCATGTTATCACGTGAACATGTAATATATTCCATCAACTTCAATCATTTATACTATATCATTTGTTGATAAAATATTAAATTTATTTTCTCATTTGAATCCAGATTGGTGGGCCTGCCGCTTTTGATGAAATTCGAGACATTATACATCCCTTATCTCCTATATCTCACTACATATAATGCGATAATGACCTAAGAATCTTACCCTACGGTCCCAGACGGGTTCGACCAATCAATAAAACCCAGAAATGATGAGAGTTTTCAGCGCGTACGATGCCTTCAAAGTGTATACAAAACAGTTAAAGTTGCGAATCCTGGGAAGAAGTACAATTTTCACGCAGTTCTCAAGTCAGTAGGATCAGATATTCCTTCAGCGATAGCAGCCTTGGTATTTAGGCAGTACACTGATATAAACAAGACACGTAATCGGTCTCGAAAAAAAAAACAAGGTGAAATTCGAACACATGATATAAGGTAAGAAACGAATGATATCCATGGTATCGAATTCAACAAAATTCATGCATATTGACCGCGTCAGCCACAGCTGGCCACACCGGTGTTTTGGCAAGCTCCATCGTCCATGTTTTTCATACGTATCGACCAGGTTGACCACGGCAGGTTACGGCGATTTTTTCAACCAACTCTGACAGGGGCCTTAGGCGCTATCCGTACTCCTCAACGTCAGCGCGTGACGCGCGTGCTTGACGTTAGTGTATGAATACTTTATACACGCGTGAAGTGCTTGCAGAGACTATGATCCTCCAGCGGCGGAGAGGAATGAAGTGGGTCTTGACTTTTCCAGGCAAGCAAAATCTGAACACGCGTTCACGATCATGGAAGCAGAGGATAGTATTGGAATCAATTATTATGGCACGAATTGGAATTGATGATTTTCAAATGATGAAAAAGTCGTTAAGGCTGACCCCGTCATGGCGGAGTGGTCGTCACGCGCGGGAGTGGCGGCAAGCCATTCATACTCCAACGCCACGCCCTCGCGTCACGTGCGTGGCGCCTTGGCGTTGAGAAGTACAAATAGCGCCTTAGGCACATATATGATAGCTCGCGCTGTCGAATGCTTTGTTGCAATCTTATCATAACAACCTTATACATCCGAGCGAGAAAAAAATTTTATTTCAAAAACTATATTTTTGCACACCAACTAAATATTTTACACCTTTTTGGCGTATTGCTCTCCCTGTTGATGTTTTCGCTTCACATCGCATTTTCGCGTTACGATACACTTACTCGATGTCGCTTCCTTTACAGATTGTTAGCGCAGCGGCTGAAAGGGAGTCATTAGAATTCTAGGGCGTCTTTGCCGCATGAAGCGAGCGTGCCTACGCAGTGGAATGCTCTATCAAGGTTGGTTTCAGCTGCATCAAAGTGCCAAACTAGTAGGATGAGCTATAACTTGCGGGTCTCAGGTGTTGAGTCAGAGCATATCGATTGGTACAGAATCCGTCGCGATCGGTTGGTTGTATTTTTCTTGCTAAAGGGCTGGTTCTACACAGTTATGAATTCACGGCTTGCATTTGCGATCGTTTCTTCTCTAGATAGGCGTTGCTCGCGAATTGTGCGTGGAATCATTGTGAAAATGTTGATTACTTTTTGCTGATCGGGTGGTAAAGGGCAGCGTTCACGATGGTCGCTCTTGGTGACTTTCCACAGAATGATAGGCCAGAAGGATCTAGGCTCACTGGGTCGAAGGAACTGCAGAAAATTAGCTTTGATTGGGGAAATAACGACTGCGAACAGGCGTTCTGAATTCACCAAAACGCCTCATGCCTCCTTTCCGCCCCCTTCGACCTGAAAAACAATGAACACTCGAGATTGTGACAACAGGAATCAATCAAGTCAAGGAAGTACATACTGATAAGTGAGCTGAATGGCTTGATTATTTTGATAGGAATAACCCTTGATGGCGGTCGATTCCTTCAAACTCAAAAGTCAACGAAGACAAGGAAGGGGATATGGAAAATGACGTCTATCGTGAACACTGCGTTTAACCTGCGTTTATAAACTGTGTTGTGAGATTCTTATTGTTCCATGCATATAAGAGATCTCTGAGTGAATTGTTGTTCCCAAATAAAAGTTGTTGTGATTTATGGTCCTCTTATCATTCAAGGTGAATTTACTGACTCTATAGTTTGTGCTATTGACCCGAACAGGGTTCGATTAGAGCAAGAACAATGATAAAGGCGCCTCCTGCTAACACACTAGACGCGCTCTGTTGCTATACTCTTTCAGGTCGAATCAGCGAATGAAGAGTCCAAAGAAACAGCATTCAGTCTGCGTCTCTGGCGCACGCAACGTATGCAAATCACGTTTTCGACGTAATAGGTGCCTTACCGTAATCCAGAGAACGGGATTCATGGATATTTTATACACCTAAATTTTGCATTATATTCGCTACGAATATTCGTAATACTCGCTGCATATGGATAACAACTCGGAGGACACGGTTTGATACAAACGAGGTGTTCCACGAAGTCTCTCTCGAAGTGTAAAACGTCACAAGTAAGCTTTTTGAATCTAGATAATGCAAAAGAGTAATGACAAATGCGCAGAGCAAAAAAGAAATGGGTCTACAAAAACCGAGAATATTGTTTTTTAAAACACGGTTAGGCAGATTCTGCACCGCGCACATGATTTGCATACTTTGCGCTCCCCAGAGAGAGCGCTGCCTCTCTGGACCTTTCTTTCGCTGACTCGATCTGGAGAGAGTGTAAAGGAGGCTATTGTTGGGGCTAGAAAGGATTTGTGGGGGCGATTATGGGGCGAAACTAGCATAGTGAAAGGATGGCGCGAGGGACGGCGCGTGAATCGCCCCGCTTAATCCATGCTGTGCTCCACAATAGGAAACGATCGCTCCACAAATTCCACTTGGAGCGCACTTGTTGTTGGGCTCCAAGTCTCTATGTGGTGGGCTACACGCGAACTTTTGCCAGAGTATATATGGAAAACTCGGAAACGAAATCCATCGTGAACGATGCCTTTAAGTAATGCTTGGAAACAGAAACGGTTCGAATACTTTCTGATATTGTGGCGAAAATCCAAATTATTCGAGATATTCAAATATTCGGTGTGCCCAAGTTTAGTAAGGAGGATCAATGTAACCCGAACACCATACAGCACAATATGCAGGGAACGTCCGGCGCTGTAGATTGGTCTTTACCGCTTTTTATCACGCATCGCTGCGACGGTAATGTTAGGTCCCTTCAAAAATTTGGGGAACGATGACGTTATAGGATAGGGCCGCTGCGTTCAATATTGTTGCGAGATTTCTAACTCAGGAAATCCCGGTTGTCACCTGAAGGTCTCCAGCAGGTCGTGGAGCGGAGTCATGCCCCACCACGTCCTCACGACCTCCAGGTGACGTGAACTCCCTCCTGCTGGTGACCTCCAGGTGACAACAATTGATTTCTCCACGTATTTTCGAGTTCACCTCACTACCTGCTGGTCATCTCCAGGTGACGAAAACTAATTCCCTCCCCTATCTTCGCGGTCACACTATACGATATGCAGTATACTTGGGCGAAATGGTGAAAATTTTCGAATTTAGAATTTTCGAGTACATTCGGAAGTGGGATTCTTCGAATTCCAAATTTTCGAATAAATTCGAGAATTTATTTTTTCGAATTTAAAATTTTCGAATATCTCCGAAAATTATATTTTTCGAATTTCAATTTTTCGAGTACATACGAAAATCAATTCTTTCGATTCTGGAATGATTTTTCAAATTTTCTAATAATTTGTTTCGAATTTACATATGATAGCTTCGATTTTAAAGATTAATTTGTAGCTGTCTTTTACTGTGATTATAATTGTGTAAAAATATTTATAAGTTACACTTACTATTAATCTCAAACCACTCATCAGGGTGGCTATAGAATTTGTCCCTGGGGTTGGACTGTGTCGGTAAAGACGCTTTTTTCTTCTTTTTGAACAAAAATTTTTCGAATATTCGGTTTTTCAGATTACTCGGACATTGGCACTTTTTGAATATGGTCGAAGTTTTTCATTGAAAATCGCAAATAAATAGACTTTTACAATCGGCTGTCGAATCAATAATCGAATTTGTCACTCGGCTTTTCGAATCAGTCAAAAAGCAAAGGCTTTCGCCTTGTCCTTTATTTCTTGAAAATGGCTGAAACTTTCCTTCTATTTTTTTTCGGGTTAGATGGAACTGTTGAATAGGGAAGCAAACAAAGCCTTCACGAGACGATTAACTATATCAGAAAATATACGAATCATATATACGATAGATAATGCAAATCACTCAATTGCTGTTACAAATCATTACAAAATGTTATAAAATTTCGGAACGGATCCAAAACATGCGACAGTACGCACCTTTGACGCACGATTTGCTAGTGGAGCAATGGAATGTTCTGGAAAGTCTGTTGATCAAAAGAGGTCGAATTTCGAATTTATTGGATTGTTTATGTAAATTTTCGAATAATCGGCTTTTAGAAGAAATCGGAAAATGGGACTATTCAAACGATTTAAAAATCGGCATTCTTTGAGTATTCGATTTTTCGAGTCATTCTGGAATTTACCTTTCTCGAATATTGGAATTTTCGAATTACCCGAAGTCGACTTTTTCAATCGAATGGTTTTTTTCAAATAATTTAATTCAGTCGAGGTGTAGTACTTACGGTGCGGAACCACGATAGAGAACACCCCAGTAAATCAATTCCTCATCATATTATAAATTAATATACAATATGTCACTATATCATCTGATAGAATGAACAATTTGAGCGCTGATAAAGACAGGGTGCGCCTAGCTCTACTACTATTATAACAAAACAGGAGACGAAAATACACATCAAAAAAAAGAAGAAAGAAGAGGCAATTCACAAGAAAATTTCATCAAATTCTGCAAGAAGTTTGACTGTCTGCACCCTCCCACACTGCATGAATCTCGCCGTCTGTGACGCCTACTATTGGCTTGTTGCCGTCCCACCCCCATCAGAACATTTTAGGTGTTGCGAAATAAGCCGGGTCACCTCCAGGTCACATCAGACCGTGGCAAACGTGACGAAACTTGGCTTCTAGGTGACAACCGGGATTTCCTGAGAAGTTGATGATGATGTGATCGGTGTTATCGATTGTTGGATGCCTGGTGCGCGCCGCGCGCGTCGTGGTATAGCATTGCCGAAGTCGGACGGCAAAATAACTGTGAGAGGCTTCAAGCACTCGTCACTCTACTGTTGCGGCGCCGCGTGAAAAAGAGTGGTATTGATGAATTGTGGTGATATTGTTTAGAAGAGATAATGAACTGTTTCAGGAGCAGAACGGCAGTTTGTGCAGTGAAGTGGATTGAAATAATCGTCCACGAACGGTTCGCACCTCGGTTTTCGAACACGTTGGCGAAACTTTCAGAAAGTATCCATATCTCCGCGATATCACCGCATCGTTTTTCTATAGAGAGCAAAGCCGATGTCATCGCGGCGAAATCCATATTTGCTGCAAAAAAAATTCGCCGATGTGCTTGAAAATGGAGGTTTCAACTCTTTTTTTCAAAAAATCGATTCTCTCCGATGTGCAACACCGCCGCGGCGGTAGTATGAAACCGGCCTTATCCAGGTCTCATGCTAGAGGGTAGGGGAGGCTCATAACAACTCGCTCCTGGCAGTGGCGAGAATGGGAGGTGTTTTTCTTGGGTTTTTTGGGTGTTTTACGGAGTTTCGAAGTGTAGCACCTTGCTACGAAAGAAATTTGTTGCCTGCTCGTTAAAGGTCCTGTTGTTGAGCATAGTTCGCGGAGAGGACCACACCTGTTTTTTTTTCCTTTCACGAACTAATGCTCGAATCAATGGAGCCAGTCGACAAAGCTTGAGATCTCAACGCTGCGTATGATTAGCATACTGCGATCCCAACAGTCGGCATAAACCCTAGTGATACATCGCGCTCCCCATTGAAGGTCGGCGCAAACTCCGTGCACCTACGTTATTGCAGGGGGGGGGGCTCATGTACGAATCACTACGGTAGCTCTACGGTAAGCTTGCACGGCCATGCCAGTATTTCGCCAAAACAGAGGTTGGGGCTATTTCTTCAGAACACGGCCAATAGAGATCTATACTCATGCCCCTTGTTCGCCATCAGAAGACTTCTAAACCGTTGCATAGTATAGGGAAAAATAATATATTACGGCATATTATTTAAAGATGAACTTGAATGAATATACGCAAATTCGCACCTCTTCACTATCTCATTCCAATGTGAATGAAAAAAGTGAGATTTGTATACTGGTTGAACCTCTAAAGTACAAGTCCTGGATTGGCTCCATGGTGAATAATTTCATAGGGATGGGTTTTCCAAAAAAGTACCCCATTTTGCTGAACTTTCACTTCTCAGAAAAAACGCAAAAAAGATTCTGGCAAGATAATACAAGAATCTTATGAAGGTCTTCTGATGGGAAACAAGTGATTCCAAACTCAGCCTTGAGTATCTGTAGGACATGGTTTATGATGCCCTATAGCATATCGAAGTTTCATCAAGTTTCGCTAAGCCCAGGGCAGGATACGTTCAAAACAGTATCTTTGAAAAATTGATGTTGTGTATATGGATCTATGTGAAGCACTGTAATGGCTCCTTGTAAACAGTGCTGTGGTCTGAAAATGCAATTTCCTGGTCGCATGGAGAAGCGGCACGACAGGCGCAAACACTACGAAACAGAATACTCCTTATTTCCAGATATCTTTGCATTCAGGCAGGTGCATCTAAAGCTTGATATTTTTTTTGCAAAAGTAAATCTTGACAAAGACGATTGAGACAGGATCACCTAAAATGTTTAACGCGCTAAATTGTTTTCGACGTCCCTATTATACCAAACATCGAAGCTCAGGGGGCGAAGCATTGAGGGCTATGGAGTATTCGTTTTTCTGACTTTGAGAGCCTTGTAGGACATTTCCGCCATAGAGCTCTACTTCGTAGTTCTACCAGTACAAGAGCATATCCTCTGGTTCCGAGCCAGATTTACTCTGTTCCCTCGCGCGCTTGTGCGGAGTGAGGGTAGAGACAGCGAGAAATGTGCAGAGAAGGAGACGCAGCGTACGCACGCAGACGCACGCGAAGAACGTAAATAAATCACACTCGGAAACAGAGGATACAAGGAATAAGGCACGACCGCTCACGCGTAAGCTACCTTCAGCCTAAGCTCCAGCTCTATCATTCAATAACAGATTCTGATTACGGGCCCATGCAGGTTTTCATTAAGAAATTTCTGAGCGGGTTTCACTACACGATTTTCAGATGCACGTCTTCTACGTTAACCTCCCTTGGGTGATCGATCCGGTAAAGTACAATTGTAGTAGTCGGTCGCTTGATGAGTGGAAAAGCAGAGGGTCGATAGATGTGGTGCAAGGAGCATACTTCGCAACGTCCGGGACCATTTTCGTGGTGAGTTTTGTGTGTAATTTTTAAGGGACTCTGTGATACGTAGGGGTCGGTTGAATTTTCAGGCACGACGGATACTAATAAAATGAATACAGTAGAAAAATATTGCTGTAAATGGCCGAGCTGCTGGGGACGAGTGAACTGGCAGTTTACTATTCACTGAAGAGCTGTAACTACAATAATGATTGAGGCGCCCTCCTGACTCCATCGTAGCCGGGGCGGGTTTGACGGGCTCGGTTAGCTTAGCCATTACGAAAGGCTTTCAAAACAACATTGACAGTGAAGGGTCACAATAGTCTTAGTGCACCTCCCGCCTTGATTAGCACACGCTTTCATCAACCGACGGTCAACACACTAGCCGCTTTCAATTCTTATTACTGTTGTACTTCCTAATAACCTAGCGAAAACAATGCAAGCAATCACAAAAACAGGTATACAGTTGACAGCAATGTTAAAAAGACATCGTGTGGTTGCGGACCCGCACTAAAACTACAGTAGAATCTGGCACTTTGTCAGATTTCGTCATCGATCGGCGCCACAGCTGATATTCTTGCGAGCAGACAGACGACGGTCGGCACCGATCGATGACGAAATCTCGCAAAGTGCCAGATTCTACCGTAGTTTTAGTGCGAGTCTGCAACCGCACCATGTCCTTTTAACATTGCGGTCAACTGTACTGATAGACGAAACAATGGGAACTCAAAAGCATACAGTGGAAAGAAAGAAAAACAAAGGAATATGAAAGAAAAACAGCATATCACGAGAACAGCAACAAAAATATTCTAGAATTTACGCGTGGAGTTAACTGTGTCTTCGGCCAATGCACACCATGGGCCCCCCATACATGTTGGTTTGGTTACGTGGCTTGCTAGTGCGACTGCCCAGGTTAGTGAACAAGGTGATCCCCAGTGAACGCGAAGAGTCCGCCTGCTTAAAGGCTGCAAACACGCTCGTAAACGTAATTGAGATAACTACGGAATTAGAATGGTATGGCACAGAATACAACGCCCACGCAGTTTAAAGCGTCAAAAACGACCCACAATGACTCTACATGACGGAGAAGTTGACTCCGCCCCTGTATCCGCCCGCCCCCTGTATTTGCGTTCTCTACCAAAACAGGGCTGCTGGGTCATTCCCACCGTTGGCGACGTCTGTGGGTGGTGTATTATGTACAATAGGTAAACCACACACATCGACGACAATGGGAATGGCGCAGAACCCCTGTTTTGAAGGAGGACCAAATACAGGGGCGGGCAGATACAGGGGCGGGGTCAACTTCACCGTCATGTAGCGTCATTGTGGGACGTTATTGACGCTTCAAAAAGCATGGGCGTTATGATCGGTGTCATACCATTTTAATTCCGTAGTTATCTCAATTACGTTTACGAGCGTGTACGCTGCCTTTATGGGGAGCAGGTTTCGAGATAATTTGGCGGTAACGAGGCGAGCTGACGGATGCACAGCAGCCATCGATGCGTCGCGATAATGGGCCGGGGAACCAGGAATCTAGTAAGATCCTTCTAGGTGTTGACCAAACCACTGTCCAGGGTTATCATACCCGTGGGTCGCTCCTTGCGTTATGTCTTAGCATCGTGCTATGGAACGTAAATTCCATCGCGATCGCGACACCCACTCTTGTTGATACTGTTTGCTTGAAGCCCATCCGAGAAGGTGATTACACAATTTTGTGATTATCAGTTTTGGGTGCTGAGAAAATCATCCCCACATCATAGAAAGCTTTCTTGTTGTGAACCGTATCGAGAGTTATGCCTTTCTTGCGTACCTTAGCAAGGTTGGCGTCCTAGCTTCGGGCCATTTCAAGGATCGCACCTAGCTCCGGTAGAAGAGGTGGTCGCTCAAAGACTCTCCATTAACATAACGTGCTGGTGCTAGCAACACATGCTGCTGTTGATGAGGGGTCGCACTCGGATGCCGACATCAAGTTCAACCCCTCGTCGGCAGCAACATGCGACGTTATGAAACTGCAGCACAAGCTGCCGTTGAGAAGTCGAAACCCAGTATGAGTTGGCAGCACATGCTGCTGACAAAGAGGACTTCAACTAGATGTCTGCCTGACCGTGAAATTTCTAATGCGCTGAACTGCAACGCCGCAAGGACATTAGTAGCTAGGATGACAAAGAGAAAAAGTTTTCGCCGCTATAGTCCCTACATCGGCCGAGTGTATTGTAAAAAAAAGTTTTGTACTGATACATTAAAGAGTAATGATCGGCCAATAGTTCAGTGGTTCGAGAAAAATATTGTGACAAAAAGTGTGACAAACAAACTTTGATGATTTGTGACTAAGATAATAATGTTAAGCAAGGTTCGATTGCGAGATGACATCCTTACTCACTCGTGCATGAGTACCCAGAATATGCCTTCTCTAGCCGCAAAGGACAAGCCCAAGTTGGGGACCGTCCAGTGCGTTGGTGTGGGACCGCAAGCTGTGAGACGTTTGGATAGAGCGGGACGCCGATCATAGCGATCAGAATTTGGCTCACGCTGTGATTATCGCAAAGAGACCGCGGCTTTGAGGTCTAGGGAGGCTAGTCTTTTTATCTTGTAGTACATTTTGTTCCGTTTCCAAGCCCGAAAAGTCGGAAACGGAACGGAACAGCCCAAAAAGTATCGGAAATACGGAATCGGAAACGGAGCAGTTCCGCACAGCCCTGGTGCCAATACCTAAGTCACCGTTTTAGTTTTTGTCTCTGTTTGACTGGGAATACTCTCCTCTTCTAGCCTGGCCTTCAGAGTGTAATATCTGCTCTTCGTAAACAAAATCTCTTTTGGAAACAGCATCTTCAAAAAACGAGTGCTCTAATCGAATCGTGACTATAATTTACGGGTTCTGGATCCAAAATAACGGCAGTGTAAAAGTTTGCGGTTTGACAACCTAAAAAATGTTTATTGAAAGCATTTTGTCCACTGACCCACCGTTTCATAATTATGGGATCACTCAGAAAGAACACATTTTTATTCTGTGAAATCGTAACAACACGGTACCTCTTCAGTCCACTGGTCCTCCACGTTGCCCAGCGTCATCGACGTTTCGCCGAGTTGTAATCTTAGTCAGGCTACCGGTGCGGATGATCTGATATCGCTCCAGGTTTTCTAAACACCGATCTTCAGCTTCAAATTTTATAAAACCATTTGATTCCCCTTTTCGGCGATGGGAGTATTAGACGGATTCAACCATAGACGGCACGATATTCGTGATGAAGCAATCTGCCTCACTTGGTGCAACTCTAGTGAATGAAGTGATATGTAGTGGCGTGCCTCCTCTACCGATTTCTTTTTGAGATTGGCAACTTTGCGAACTAGGCTCGGCTGATTATCAGGCGACACTAAGAACACATCTACAACACTGAAAACCCAAGCAGACTATGTCTCCAAGCCCTATAGCGCCTCTAATCGTGTCATCTGCGTAAGCCCGGTGTAGCTGAAGCTGCGTAAAGTTGCTACTTTGACGTTCACCTACTGGAAACCCGTTGCTGCCGAGATGTCGTACGTTCGTGCCGTGGCAGTGTGGAGGAAAGAAGATCGCCTCCGTGCAAACCGACGTCAACCCCTCCGAGAAAAGGGTTTTTGTCATGGGAGAGGTGCTGGTCGGCCGCAGCTCTCCTGAGGATTTTATAACAAAGGGCCGGCGTCGAGAGGAATCCAGGTCCAGCACGGAAGTATCCATGTGCCACCTGCGGCGAGGATGTTACCTGGCATAAAACAAGTGTCCAGTGCTTCGGATGCCAAAGGTGGGTGCACTTCTCCTGTTCGGGCCTCAGTTCTGTGAGGCATCATGACTCAACCTTTCGTTGTGTTCTATGCTCTGCCCCCAAAACTCTGATTCCTCAATTACCAACCGCCCCTCTCCATTGTTCACATTAATCTCAACGGCCTTCGCAACAAGTTATCTGAACTCTCTCTATTCGCACGTTCTCATCACCGGGATGTTATCATGGTTCAAGAAACCAAGCTCTCTCCATCTACCACTTATCCCCAACCTAACATTCCGGGCTACACCGCCTATCACATGCCAAGGACAGCTCTTGGGGGCGGAGTGTCTACTTTCTGTTCAATCTGCCTTACCTTCTCATATTATCCCTAATACTCCTAAGGACGGTACTCTCGAGTACATTCCTGTCCACCTCCCCCTCAAAACCCCTTTATCTCTATTTAACATATATATTCCTCCTATATCATCTTGTCCCCCTCTTATAATCCTATTCCCTCCTTAAGCAGTTGTACGACTGCTCACTCTCCCCTTCAGCTGTCTTTGCGGGTGACTTCAATGCTCACACGTTCTGTTCCGCTCTTGATTCTGACGCCAGAGGGAAGATGTCGAAGAATGGGCTGAGGAGTGTGACCTGGTTATCCTCAATGATGACCAGCCCACTCGTCTCCTGCCAACGGCCGACCTTCTAGCCCAGACATCTCTCTTGTGTCATCCAATCGCTCTAATGCTTGCACGTGGTCCACATCCACAACTCTCTCCAGTGATCACATTCCCGTCTTTGTCTATATTGATCTCTCTGACTCTCTTGCCCCTTACTCTGGTTTTCGTCATCGTACTTATCTTAATTTAGGCCTAGCAGACTGGACCCTGTTCAGAGATGTTGCACTTCGCCATGCGGTCGACTACCCATGGAATGGTGATGTTCATCAGAAAGAGCGCCATCTAACAAGTGCCATTCGCAAGGCCATGAAAGCTGCAATTCCTGAGGGTCGTGTCAAGACCTTTTTCCAAATGTCAGCAGGGAAATACTGCAGAAGATAAGAACCAGAGATGAGAAGAGAGCCGCAGACCATCTAGACCCGGACATAGCTGTGCTGGATAACGAGATCAAGCAGGATCTGGATAAGAACAAGAAGGAATGCTGGGAGAAGTTCACTGAAAAGCTGAATTTCAAGGCTGACGGAACTACGACGTGGAAAGTGTTGAGGAAAATTTCCGGCAAGTCCGCTCCCTCGATGAGCTCCGCTATTGAGTTCGAGGAGAACGTCTCAAAATCAGGGAAAGCGGCTGCTTATGCGCTCGGCAAGAACTTCTTCATCACACGTGCCAAGCGAGGCGTGCAGAACAGAGTCACGGTTAGAGAACTGAGCCGGTTGCCGCTCATGAACGCTTCTGAGGCCTTTACTCTCACGCAAGTAGAGAAGGCTATCAAGGAAATGCCGGATTCGAAGCCTATCGGACCTGACGGTACCTCGCCAGCCATCCTGAAGAAGCTTCCCACGGAACTTCTACCGATGCTTGCAGATATCATTAACACTTCTTTCCGGACCTGCACTGTACCCCAAGCTTGGAAGACAGCCAATGTGATACCGTTGCCAAAGCCAGGCAAGTCCCAAAGCACGGCAAAGGGCTTTCGACCAATAAGCCTGTTATCGCCCGTCGCTAAATTAGCTGAAAAGTTGATCGTGACGGACCTGGCTGATCAAAATGAGCGACAGCAGCATCAGCATGGGTTCAGGAAACTTCACTCCACTACTACAGCTCTATTAGAGATCGTGAGCTTTGCGGTCGATGGGTTCAACATGAGAAAGCCCCTGAGAACGGTGGCCGTCGCCCTCGACCTGAGCAAAGCGTTTGACTCTGTTAACTTGGGACTGCTGTCCGAGAAACTGCTCAAGTCGTCGCTACCATCATGGCAGAAGCGATGGATTGCAGCGTTCACTAAAGGCCGCCGTGCTAAGGTTCTGTTCCAGAATCATGTATCCGATAGCATTCCAATAGCAGCCGGTGTTCCGCAAGGCGGAGTGTTGTCCCCTGCCCTATTCAGCCTGTATCTTGAGGACATTCCTGAGCCTCCCAATGATGTAAGGATTGTTATGTATGCCGACGACATCACCATCATGTGCCAGGATCGTGACCTGCAGATAGCCGCTAACAAGATCAGCGCCTATCTCGTCGAGTTGAAGCTCTTCCTCGATAAAATGATGCTCACAGTCTCTGCCGCAAAATCCTCTGTTTCAGTGTTCACAACGAACACCAAGGAACACAGTGCCCATCCAGATGTCAAATGGGATGGTGACCTGTTGCCAGCAGCAAAATTCCCCAAGCTGCTTGGCCTTATTCTTGATCCATCACTGAAGTTCCACAAAAACGCGGAACAGAAACAAACAGTCGTCAAGGCTAGACTTAATATCTTGAGAGCTCTCGGAGGAACATCATGGGGAAGCAGCCGAGAGACTATATTGAGAACCTACAGAGCAATACTTCAGCCGGCTTTGGAATATGCGGCACCAGTGTGGCAGCACCTGGTGTCTGACAGCTCCTGGAATAAGCTGCAGCGTGTACAGAATGCTGCGCTTAGAATTGCTACCGGTTGTGCAAGGAGCTCCCCGGTGGAGCATCTTCACGCGGAGGCCTGCATATTGCCGGTCAAGGAGCATTGTGAACTCCAGGCACAGCAGATGTATATTAATGTTCTGAGGCAGCCGAATCATCCGTCAAAGAGAATCATGAAGCCCATAAGAGAGAGGTCGATTAGGACGCCGTTCGCCGATGCTCCTCGTAAAGTTGATGTACAGAGATGGGCCGACTCCAACATGGAAAGGTTTCTCATCTTCTGCGTGAGGAGCACACGCAATTTGTTCGAGGATCTCTAGCAAAGGCGGCTGTGAACCCTATCTTGGGAACGGTGCCGCCTCGGGTTTGCGAGTCCGAGTCTCAACTCGGCAGACGAGCCAGATGTGCTCTTGCATCGCTGCGCTGTGGTCACTCTATTCTGCTCATGTCTTACGTCAACAAGATCGACAGCAGCCGACCAGACGCATGCCCGGACTGAGGTGCTCCCGGACACGACACGGCGCACTTGTTCATGTGCCCGAAGAGACCTACCTCCTTAACAACAATGGACCTTTGGACGAATCCTGTGAAGGCCGCCCAGTTCCTCAACCTATGACAAAAACCACTTTGAGGCTGCAGAAGAAGAAGAAGAAGAAGAAGGAAACCCGTTCACCACCCTGCGACTAATTCATGTGACTTTGCCACAAAGAAAATTGTCTGCGTTTTAATGCTTCGAAGCTGAAGATCGTAACTGGGGTAACTTGGTGCGGAACCGGATCACCCGCACAGAAAACCTGTCTGAGTTTCTCGGCAACTTGAAGAACCTGTAGACTAAAAAGGTTCCGTTTCCATGATTTCACATAACAAAAAAGTGATCTTCTGTGAGTCATCCTACAATTAAGAATCGGTGTGTTACTGAATAAAGTGCTTGAATAAGACACGTAAGCAATGTATGAAACCGCAAACACGTACTCCATTATTTTAGGCGTCGAATCCAAGAATCACAAACATCAAATTGATTGAGGTTCTATAAGGGAGAGCGCAAAGTATTGTCGTTTCTGCGCAGCACGCGTAGAAGCAGCGAATCCGTGTGAGACGATCGAGGTTCTCTCAAATAGCCTTAACAAACCTTGGTCGACCATCCAAGAAGTTTAAAGCGGATTGGAAAGGTAAGCAGAACAGGTGTTTGGGCGCGGTGTCCGAACAGAACAACTCAGATACAGGCAGCACGCTTCCGCGGTACCACTAGCCGAAGTCCCGTAACCTCGCCCGCGGAGGGCCAATTGGTCGGTCGCGGGCAGTCGGCAGCGCCGTTTTGTTGAATGCCCGCATACGTTAAACAAGCACTCTGTCACCCTTGTGTAACCGCCTTACGGCTAGTCTCTTGACCAATAGAAGACAATTCAAAAGTATTTAGCGGCACATTTAAGAATCACCTTTTAAGTAGAGGTCTGTTGAGAGAAAATTTAAAAAATCCGCTTCTGGGAATTTCATTTTGATCTGCAAATAAGGAGTAGCTTACACGGGGATGCTTGCTACACTCACTAACTCTTGCAGTCTTTCCAGTCGCAGATGAGAGCGACGGGCAGTGGCTCACCTGTTCAAAGCCAGCGTTCTACTCAGCGAGGGTTTGGAAGCAGTCTCATCACAGCGTTCTCTCCTCAGCAATCGTTCATTGGCTCCACTCTAGTGGGTGGTGCAATGATGACATCAAAGTGGGAATCGATGAGTGAGTGCTCGATTACCCCCAGGAATAGCCGAATGCCGGCCGACACTCCGCGGGAAGAAAGGAAGACCTCTGTCTCCGCGGGATGTGGGGCGCTCTGCCACGCCCACGAAATTGGGGCCGCGCAAAGTCGACTAGCCCGACTTAGCCGGCGGGAAGTGGGCTGTTTTTATCTGAGAGGGCTGACCGATCATAGTTATTTCTTCACCGACACAGACGCGTTTTTGGTCGCTTGATCGCAGAAGATGAAATTTGTCCTGTATGATAACCCAAAACGTAAAAAGCAGTGACTCTCTCCGAACGAAATCCCTCGGAGTATTGCTAAGCCAGGTTTACAAAAAATCACTCTTGTATGCTTGATAGAGTATTTGCGATATTGTGCATTCTGAGCTTCTGAAACCTGGACAAACCGCACTGCGCATCTTAGAACCCTGGAAAACAATGAATTGGGGTGGGAGGTGCTGCCTCATGTACCATATTCGCCCGATTTTGAACCATCGGATTTCCACGTATTTCGAGAGCTGCAACACTTTTAGGTGGCAAAACAATTGCGATTTCGTTTGATATCCAAAATACCATCCCAATTATTTTTAATCGATCAGAGATTGAAAATTAACTCGCTGGATTTCGAGAGGTTATTGACAAGGCTGGGGAATACATCACTGATCAAAAATGATGGTTCATCAAAATGAATGCGTTTGTATTTAGCGTAAGAAAATGACATTTCTTTCCGGTCTTCTTAATAGTTTTCACAGGAACGATGTTTTCACGTGTGATCCTATATTGATGAGAAGCACTATAGGAGCCATCTGTTTTGCAATCATCTGAAATTATCATATTCCAGACACTTTACGTCCTTTGTCTTATTGGCATGGTTCGCGGCAAGCTTTTGCAAATACCATGCTATCGTCTTATGTTCTTCAACGGCTTTGTCGACATCGAGGATCTCTTAGCTGGCTCTTTCCTCCCATCCTATTTCAATTTTGTAAGTGTTTTGCATAGTGCACGCTCTTAATAAATGGGTAGAGTTATGTGGCTCTTTTCACCATACCACAGGAGACTCGGCTTATTGCTTTGTATGAAAGCTAAACAGACAAAGCGAAACTCATATGGGTGTTTCCATCTCTTATCTGCGTAGGGTGCCAATCATCATTAAAGGCAGTGTTCACGATGAAAATCGTTTTTCTGTTTCCCCGCCTATCTTCAAAACGGCCCCATGCTGATTCCGAAATAGTCTCTGAAATCGTACAAGACCTTCTGGGAACGGAGTTATGGTCCCTCAAACATTGAGCTATGGAAACATGGTGGACGAGTTGTCCGAGGCTTGTAACTTCCGTTTTTTTGCAGCCGATCTATGCGAGCTGACCTGAGTAAAGAGAGAAACTGAGAATGAAGGGAAGAACGGGGCTAATGATTGAAAATCATGGTTCATCTCACGATCTCGAGCATTCACTTGTTCACGTCGGTGGGCGTGTGATGCGCTTTTGGGGTTTTCAATGCGCTCGAAGTTGCAACTTCGGACTCTTTTGAGGCTCTTCCTGGCTCGTTTTCATGCGTTCTTTCGACGTTAACGTTACAGAGTGTCCCTCCACTACCCGATCCTAGTGGAATTTCGAAAACTTTTTTTATCGTAAACACTGCCTTTAAATAAATGAACATATTGAATCTTAGGAATCACATTCTGCCTTAAAATAAGGCAAGACGGAACTCCTGAGGAGTGCGGTCCATTCTTTATAATCATTGAGTCATGTAGATTGAAGCACTCCGTGGAAAGCTCGCTACTTAGACGCGAGCGGTACCATGAAGTGAACCATAATAGGTAAGTAAAGCTGTAATCCACCATGCACGACCGCTGGTTTCTAAATCCACAGCTCTTTGCAAATTCCTCAGATCTTGAACCATCTCAGACTGGCGTAGTTCTCTGCTCTTCAATCGCACTGGACTGGTTTGCTGGACATCTTTGTTGGAGTGAGTGTGAATATATTTTCTGTGCTATTGCTCATACAATACCGCTCATAGGATTTGGTCAGAAATCAAGCGAGGTCGGATTTCCGCGTCTTTTTCGTCTTTTTTGTATAACTCGCTTCAAAGTCAAACTTGAGCGAAACTAGGGAGATATTCATAATCCAGGCGTGGAGGGCTATCTAGTGGTGTAGCTATTGTAAGGATTACGTTGAGAACCATGGAAATTTCGCAATCAACCAGCTCTCTATATACGGTAGACACAGGGAAACGCAGGCGGAGACGGTAGCGCACCATCCATCACGGTACCGTAATCACAAACCTGGGTGATTGCGAAACTTCTGTAGTTCTCAACGTAATCACCACAAAGGCTAAACCATTGGGTAGCCCTCAACGAGAGGATCACGAATATCTCCCTAGTTTCGCTCAAATTTGACTTTGAAGCGAGTTATACAAAAAAGACGAAAAAGACGCGAAAACCCGACCTCGCTCGCTTTCTGACCAAATCCTACGAGTGGTATTGTATATTCAAACGAGAGCTTTCGAAACTGCAATTGCAGGTGCTTGGTGTGGTGCGACATTTGATTGCGTAGTATTGGCTCTGAATCGGATAGTCGAGATGATACCTGCGGCTAGGGGTCTGACCTTTTTATTTCGAGGTTTGTTCTTGCTGCTTTGGAATACTCGAAGTAATCTCTCGCCGCAATGTGGACGTGTGTACCACCACCGCTTATGGTTTGCAGTATCTACAGTGCCTATCTGGGTCAAATTCCGGTCCGCAATTGCGTCTCGACACGCTTTGCGGCCGCACGCGCTCGAGTCAATCGAGTTTCCAGCTCCAAAGCCGACTCGATATGGCATTTTTATACAGTTTTCTTCAATTTTGTTTAGTTTCCAGTTTCTAAAACCCACCTAACGTCAACAGATCGGCAGCTGCGGCGCTGGAAACTCTTCCGACTCGAAAGCGAGCGGCCGCAAAGCGTGTCGAGACGCAATTGCGGACCGGAATTTGACACAGATAAGCACAGTACATATGCGCGTGTACATTACCTATTAGTCGTTCTCATAAGGCATGCTGCACTCGAAGGTTGCTGGGGAGTTTCACTTTGGCTGAAAGCCAAGTCTGGCCAGAATTTCAATTTTGAACTTTACCGGTGGATTTAGGCGGAAGCGACAAAGATTGCCAAGAAATGTGCGAAACCTCAGGAGGAAATGATTCTTCTAGTTGTTTCAGTCGATCACAAAATTCATCCTAATCACAAAGATGCGCCCGTGATTCGAGTGTTTGGCCATCATTTGTAATTCTAATCGCGTGCTCTGGAAAATGTCAATCAACAGCGCCGCCACTGCCGTGACGGCGGTGGACCCCTCCGCGTGACGGCCAGACGACCGCTCACATGCCGTTGAAACATATATATTTTTCGATGGCATGTTAATGCAGTGAATACCGTAATTCTTCACTTGGAGACCTTTTCCTCTGGAAACTCGATTTTGAGATTAGCAGCCTTAGACCTTCGCAAGGCACGTGCCCGAAAAAATGTAAGATTTCAGAGTCCATCACTCTCTAAATTTCGAGATCTGGGTGTGGGTGCGGAATGAATGCGTCACGGTATATATAGAAGCGTTTTTCGAAAAATTCTGCTTTGTACATTATGAAGAGCGCTTCTAACGGCACTACTATCACGGATTTGCCGTTAAAGGCACAGTCCAAGCTCAGGGACTAAATCTGAGAGTTCCATACAATTGTGAAGTAGACCCACCGTATATAACACCTGCCAAGTGCGAGCTCTCATTCCCACTGACTAAGCGAGATATAGGAGGAAGCCACCCTGGGGCGCCCACCCCCGGAAGCCACTTTGGCACGCCCCTTTCACGATCTTTCGAGCTCAATAGTGGTGAGATGATAGATGATTTCTGATCGATAGCCCTGTTCTTCCCTTCATTCTCCGCCTCTCTCTTTATTCTGATCGACTCGCATACATAGGTTGCAAATGAGGGAAGTTACAAGCCCCGGAAAACTCGTCCACCATGATTCCGTAGCTCAATTTTTGAGGAGCCATTACTCCGTTCCTATGGGGTCTTGAATGATTTCAGGGATATCGTTGGAATTAGCGTGGAACCGTTCTAAAGATAAGCAGAAAACCAGAGAATCGATGCTGAGGTTGGACTGTGCCTTCAAGTGAAAAGCAGCCCTGTCATTGATCAATACCGAGTACCTCAGTGACGAGCCAAAACGCGCAGATAAGCGGAGTAGCCTTTCATCTGACCTGATTAGGCTTCAAGGAGGGCAGCCTCGCAATAAGTTACAAGCCAATGCTTTTCACTATGGTGGAAATTATAACCGTGAGAAAAAGTTACCTGAGGTTGTAGGCGCACAACGCCTGAAATTTGCCGGCGCACTGGTTGTAGGCGCAACCGATTTCCGTGATTTTTGAATAGGCCACCTGGAAAAGAATGTCGGATCAATATATCAATTACAAATAAAGAGTTACTGTAATGTGTTCATATGCGTACACAACTGGCAATAAACTCAATTGGTATAGCACACATTACGCGGTATGCAAGAAGGCAGGATTTCGAAATGTAAAACCAACCTGAGCAAAGCTGCCCAGCTCGATATCCGTCTTTTGATTCTTGCTGTTGATTTTATCCTTTGCAGATGACTTCCACCAGATGTTCATCGAGTAGATAAGTCTTTCCTTCAGAGTGCCGCTTGCACAACTAAACAGATATGAGTTTTCCCCCCTGAGTTTCCTCATTTATTGTTTTTGTTCCTGATCTCATTGAGAGACCCTTTTTCATTTCTGTTAATGCAGATGTCTTCGCTCCATAATAGAACCAGGAAGTGTGATTTGACTACTTGCAGTTCCATTTCTGAAAAATGTCGATACACACAAAACGCTAGACAAGAAATGACGAGAATTAGGCTCAATGCAAGATTTAGAATAGTCCATCGTGAAAAAAGTATGTTCCAGCAATTTTATTCTGAAAACAATTGTGGCGTAGGCTAAGTTGAGCAAAATGAAGTACTTTACAAGGATGCCATTCCTATTGGCAGTAGAAATTGAAAGTGTTCTTTCCCCTTGACTTTTCCATTGAAAAATGTAAGCACGAAACTTTAGCTCAAGATGCTAAATAGACGTTGTATCAGCTAAGTAGTTAAGGTTTTTATCCAAAGCTATTTTCGATTCCCAATCAAGCTGTTCTGGCAAAGCGAACCGGAGCATTCAAAAGCACAAGTTTTCCCTAATAGGAAAAATGCAGCGCTGGCGAGAGAAAAGAGCGTGCCGGACGCGCGACGGTCAGGCGGCGGCTGGCTGTTGGATGAGCCGATCCCTTGACGACGGGGACGAAACGCCCGGCAACTGAGTATTGTGAACACAAACGCTCTTTCGGGAAGGTTGAATCCTTGCATTCGCTGATAGAATTGAAGTCCCAAGAAGTATGTGCGGTTGCGACATCCTTCTACCTCAAAATGGACTGGCCCCGTAGCGGAAATTCAAAAGGTTAAAATAAAATAGATGGTATGAATAGGACAGTGTTTTCCCAGACGGGTATTGATCAAGCAGTCACTGTATACACTGCATGTGATTTGTGCTCCGCAAGTGCACGTTGAGCATTCGACCAGGTGTGATCACAGAAAACGTCAAAGTGGATCCCTATAAATACCAGAGAGTAATACTAGGAAAGCATCCCACAAAATGGTGTCTGGTGTAGCTCTAGCTGCGGTATGTGCTTTAGACCTTTCATTCGCCACGAGAGCTTGAAGAATATTTTCAGCTTGGGCTCCTCGTCGCTGTCGACGCTTCTTGTAAGTTATCTATTCCTACTTTCATGTCAATGAATATGATGTGACGAATATGGTGTGCGCCTGCCGCAATCGCATAGATGGATTAGTGGTCTGAATCTCATGACGGCCTTTAAGGCATTACTGAATGACGCGCACACACATTCCTATGCTCATTTATGATGTCACGCGATTGAGAATATTGGTTTTAACCATTGATGATCAGTTTCTTACATGATGGCTGACAGCAAATTGTGCCAGATGACTGACGGACCAATAATCCGTTTCCAACAGAACAGACTCTGTCTTCGTTCCTGGGTGGGCCAAATAAAACCATTCAAACAAAAAAGCGGTGAGTGGTTTTCAGCGCGTGCGGTGAAAACGGTGAGTGTTCCTTAAAATAATTCGGCATCTTTCTTACGGGAATCAAAGAAAGGATTGGCACCCTACAAGGACAGAAAGAGAGAACATGGTGGAATATTGTAGATTGCAGATTAGAAGAATATTGTAGATTACTAGGAGAGGACCCAGAGAATAACTGTATACAAGCGAAATAGAATACTATCAGATTTACAGGACTGAAGTCACAGAATAGGTACAACGATCGGCCGGAAATGCCCCAGAAATCGATTGCATTGGACAGCACACGCTGTTGAGCTCTAATAGAAATTCTCATAAGGGGAACTCGTCCGTAACCCGGGACGACACCGCCGCGACGCGGTGATGGCATCCCCTCATTGGGGAATTTGCTGGTGTACCGGTACTCACAGACCTACCACGTCCCCGCCTATCGTATATAGGGGGCCGTAGCTATAGTGTGGGACCTAGAGAGAACATGGCTGGCTGGCAACTTGGGAGCTGTCGTGCGAACATAGTACCCCAAATGAAGTCTGCCAGACATCGCAGCAATGTGTAGGACTTTCAATGAAGACTGTGCAACATTGTAGACTATTGAGAAATGAAACCTGTTCCTTTTTCGAAGAATTTTATTGCTAGTGGAACAATTTTTCATTTTCATCCCTAATCTTCTAGATTATAACTGCTCTAACAACAAAATCAACGATGAAATGCGTGATGTATTCCTGAACTATCACAACGATCTGCGAAGGAAATTGGCTAAGGGTCTGGAACCGATCAGTGGAGGATTTCTTAATCCCGCAAAGAATATGTACAAACTGGTAGGTGTGCGCTGAGCCGGTTTTCACATAACAGAACGTGGTTCCTGTCAAAAACTGATATGGTAGGCTTAATATGAAACATTTGTTTCAAAATGCAGTCGTTAGTGGAGATTTTGTCCTGCTTGTGAACTGGGAAGCGAAGAAATATCGCTCTGTTCAAATGTCCCACCAGGAGTTTTAACAATAATTTCATTACTCCTGTCCACAGGACGGAACATCGACTGTCGTTTAAAAAATCATGGAAATTGAATTGAAAAATTGATTGCAAATGCAAAATCAGAATTACTTCATAGGCACAGCTTTAAAGAGTTGTAGAAGTTTTAAGCGAGAAGTTATGGGCGCAAAACCTTTGGCTGCCAGTGGGCTCTCGACTGGTCTATACTAAGCCGAGCGACTCGCTCGGATCCCAGTAGCACAGAACAATGCTCTGAACCTCTAAAGCATGACACTCTGGCTAGTATACGTCTGGTGCTATAAACGACTTTGTGGTTCGATTTGTGACGAACATGAACATTTCAAGTATTCGGTACTTGGGCCAGATGATAAATTCCAATGTGAAGCTTAAAAAAGACTGAATTCTATGGCTGGTAACAACTAACTTTCTATTAGGGAAAACTTGTGCTTTTGAATGCTCCGGTTCGCTTTGCCAGAACAGTTTAATTGGGAATCTAAAATAGCTTTGGATAAAAACCTTAACTACTTAGCTGATACAACGTCTATTTAGCATCTTGAGCTAAAGTTTCGTGCTTACATTTTCCAATGGAAAAGTCAAGGGGAAAGAACACTTTTAAATCTACTGCCAATAGGAATGGCATCCTTGTAAAGTACTTCATTTTGCTCAACTTAGCCTACGCCACAATTGTTTTCAGAATAAAATTGCTGGAACATACTTTTTTCAGGATGGACTATTCTAAATCTTGCATTGAGCCTAATTCTCGTCATTTCTTGTCTAGCGTTTTGTGTGTATCGGCATTTTTCAGAAATGGAACTGCAAGTTGGAAGCGATGGCACAGGATTTCATTAAGGACTGCAAATGTGATCCCTACCACTATCTACCGTTGCTCTTACAAGGAACTGGGTTTAACCTTCGTAGGTAGGCATAAATTGCCAAGCTAGCAGAAAAAAAATTGATAGTCAAATCACACTTCCTGGTTTCTATTATGGAGCGAAGACATCTGCATTAACAGAAATGAAAAAGGGTCTCTCAATGAGATCAGGAACAAAAACAATAAATGAGGAAACTCAGGGGGGAAAACTCATATCTGTTTAGTTGTGCAAGCGGCACTCTGAAGGAAAGACTTATCTACTCGATGAACATCTGGTGGAAGTCATCTGCAAAGGATAAAATCAACAGCAAGAATCAAAGACGGATATCGAGCTGGGCAGCTTTGCTCAGGTTGGTTTTACATTTCGAAATCCTGCCTTCTTGCATACCGCGTAATGTGTGCTATACCAATTGAGTTTATTGCCAGTTGTGTACGCATATGAACACATTACAGTAACTCTTTATTTGTAATTGATATATTGATCCGACATTCTTTTCCAGATGGCCTATTCAAAAATCACGGAAATCGGTTGCGCCTACAACCAGTGCGCCGGCAAATTTCAGGCGTTGTGCGCCTACAACCTCGGGTAACTTTTCTCACGGTTATAATTTCCACCATAGTAAAAAGCATTGGCTTGTAACTTATTGCGAGGCTGCCCTCCTTGAAGCCTAATCAGGTCAGATGAAAGGCTACTCCGCTTATCTGCGCGTTTTGGCTCGTCACTGTGGTACTTGGTGTTGATCAATGACAGGGCTGCTTTTCACTTAACGGCAAATCCGTGATAGTAGTGCCGTTAGAAGCGCTCTTCATAATGTACAAAGCAGAATTTTTCGAAAAACGCTTCTATATATACCGTGACGCATTCATTTCGCACCCACACCCAGATCTCGAAATTTAGAGAGTGATGGAATCTGAAATCTTAAATTTTTTCGGGCACGTGCCTTGCGAAGGTCTAAGGCTGCTAAACTCAAAATCGAGTTTCCGGAGGAAAAGGTCTCCAGAATTACGGTATTCACTGCATTAACATGCCATCGAAAAATATATATGTTTCAACGGCATGTGAGCGGTCGTCTGGCCGTCACGCGGAGGGGTCCACCGCCGTCACGGCAGTGGCGGCGCTGTTGATTGACATTTTCCAGAGCACGCGATTAGAATTACAAATGATGGCCAAACACTCGAATCACGGGCGCATCTTTGTGATAAGGATGAATTTTGTGATCGACTGAAACAACTAGAAGAATCATTTCCTCCTGAGGTTTCGCACATTTCTTGGCAATCTTTGTCGCTTCCGCCTAAATCTACCGGTAAAGTTCAAAATTAAAATTCTGGCCAGACTTGGCTTTCAGCCAGAGTGAAACTCCCCAGCAACCTTCGAGTGCAGCATGTCTTATGAGAACGACTAATAGGTAATGTACACGCGCATATGCACTGTGCTTATCTGTGTCAAATTCCGGTCCGCAATTGCGTCTCGACACGCTTTGCGGCCGCTCGCTTTCGAGTCGGAAGAGTTTCCAGCGCCGCAGCTGCCGATCTGTTGACGTTAGGTGGGTCTTAGAAACTGGAAACTAAACAAAATTGAAGAAAACTGTATAAAAAGCCATATCGAGTCGGCTTTGGAGCTGGAAACTCGATTGACTCGAGCGCGTGCGGCCGCAAAGCGTGTCGAGACGCAATTGCGGACCGGAATTTGACCCAGATAAGCACTGTAGATACTGCAAACCATAAGCGGTGGTGGTACACACGTCCACATTGCTGGACACACACTTTACTATCTTATCTTCAGAAATTCCGGTCCCGGGGGCGGCATGCATGATAGCAGCGAACGGTGTCAGGGAGCCGCTCCGCGTGCCATGCGCGCAGCGTCGAGCAACGGGGCGGCCCCGAAAATCAGGCACATCAATACAAGCCACGAAATTCGGGGCCGCCCCGTTGCTCGACGCTGCGCGAATGGCACGCGGAGCGGCTCCCTGACACCGTTCGCTGCTTTCATGCATGCCGCCCCCGGAAAGCACTTGGCGGTGAGTGTAAGCTCAGGACAAATGTAGACATGCAACCACAGTGTTCAATGCGGTTTTTGTCAACATGAGTGCTGCGTGAGGTACCCGAGTTTTCATAGTCCGTAAAAAGCTAGGGAGCGAAATTCATTGCGCTAGCCGCATCTGTGCACCCGTGGCGAAGTAATTGGCCTTCTAAACCCCTGTTCAAGTGGGCTGAGGAGCTCTAATTATCTAAAAGGGCTAATTTCGTATTCTTATGCTACGTACGATGAAATAAGTACGCATGGAACTTATGCGGACGCAACCATCTGCGCTTGTTGGAAGTAAAGCAGCGCCGTAATGGCGGTGCTTACCAAGACCTGTGCTAGCCGTTGACGTGGTTCTTACAAGAAGCGCGAGTTCACAGTGAGCGTCTGAGAGAGTAGAGCCGGCGGACGATGAAGTGTCGGAAGAGAGAAAAATTTTTTTTAGGCGCAGGAGCAGGAGTGAAGCTTCCAGCTCATCTCTAGTAATGTACATATACATATATAGAAAGTACGAGAATTTCTTTCAGTGCATCCCTTCGTGATTTGGTGATGTGGGAAACTGGTAAAGCATGCACCACAGCCGCTGATTGCACCACTTATCCAGCATCTGGTTGCGATGATGGACTCTGTGTGAAAGCAGACGGAAATGCAGGTAAGTGGCACAGAAGCTGAAGCAACAGTTGAGGTGATTATGAGAGTCTTCTTTAGCATATTGGTGAGGAAGCTCTGTTATGTATATGAAAGGATAGAGCTTTGACGTACATAGAGGGATGCGTCATACATTCGACTTCCACTCAGGATTGTAAAGGCTCTCGAAAATGTATTGGTCCCATAAAACGTCTTGCGGGGGGGGGGAGGGCAGTAGATGCTTAGGTCAGTGTTGTTATTCTCCCAAACAAGGCTGTTACCAACTCAACGACCCCGGAAGAATGGAAGGCTTGGATGGCCCTGGGCAAGGATCGTCCACTCGACCGTGTGTGCGGGGTTGCTGCCTCTCTCCACTGCCATACGCACGCCTTACATGACTAGAGAATATAGCGTCAGAACAAACTAAATAAAATATTTTGATGGAACCAAACTGTTCCGTTGCGCACCATATTTTGTGAAGAAATTCACTTGGTTTATTGTGGATCTGGACGAAGACAAGAAAGGTGCAGTTAGTGGGTAGAAGAGATAGAGTCACCAGCCTAGGTTCGTGTGGACTCAACTGTAAAGTTCCCTCGGCCTCATAGTTAGGTATAGTATAATGGGATAATGTTGCGCCACGAACATACGTATTGGATCAAATAGGATTTGAAATAAGCTCCGGACCTTTTGCACATTAATTAACAATAATAAAGATTTCGGCGGTACTTCATGTGTGGTACTGAATCAACATTGTTAACCATAATGCATTCATTTTTCTTGCTTCGTGCGTTTGACCCATCACAAATTATCAATATATACCGAACAACTATAATTGACCCATGAAACTTGGTCTTCGTGCACAAGTGCGCTCGTCCGTCCGGCTGCTGTACTAAGTACTCTTGCTAATTTCAATGTCTTGTTTCCGATTTTTTCTTACTGCGAGTAAATCTCTGAAGCCTCTTCAGAGCCAGTGAGCTTGATATTTAAGATGACTATTTTAGCTGCCAATCCTCCTCCTAGCAAAATGTGTAAGAGCGTTGACGGCATGAATGATGCTATACGAAGCAAATTCTTGGACCTTAATAACAAATACAGGCAAGATTTAATAGGACCTTCTGAATGACTAATTATTCAGCTTAGAACGGTACATCATTTGCTGCCTAAAAGTCAAGCAGCTCCAATTCAGATCGATTGTTGCCAAAGGAGAAGCGAAGGACAAGAAAGGAGGAAATGCTCCTAAGGCGGCTGCTATGTTGAAGCTGGTAAGATTCATCCTCTGGGTTGAGTTAGTCTTTCTGTAAACGCCTGTAACGTTGAGAAAATTTTTTGCATTACGACATTCTGAGATGCAGTTTGGCATGTCTGCAATGAGGGACGCGCTAGTTAGGCCAAAGCTAACAGAGGAAAAGTGTCATGTGGTAGCGCTCGGTTTATCGAGAGGAGTGGGTGTACAAGTTGTCGTGATAGGCCGTTTAGCATGAAAACGATTCGTTTACTGTCAATGGCGGGTCTTCTTCTCCCAGCTGCTTCTGGCTTCGCGCATACAGCCTGATTCGATCTTGGAGAGCTCCGCGTTTCGGACTTTGCCACGAGCGAAAGGTTCTTTTTAGTCTGGAAACTATTAGCAGTAATTAGCATTCGATCGACGCGAACAACTGGCCTTCAATCAAATAACAGAGCTCGCGACTTACACCCCGGAGTTAAATTAATTTCGGAAGAAATACGACACTTTTCCGAAAAGAGCTTTCTAGAGAACTTCGATGTAAAGGACGGTGATCAGTGTAGTATCATTGTGGTCTGTCTGAATGTCGCTGGTTGTCTGATGAGGTTCGCCGCTAGTTCCGTTCAACTTTCGAAGAATTCTATTGTGCGGAAGAGTACGCGGGTTATCGACCACGCTCTCCTAGTGCAGTCGATAACTCGAAAACCGGGCAAAGACACAGAGGGATTTCATGAGTTCGCGGGCACGCATTGATCCTCTTTGCTTGTCCCCGCTTAAAGCGGGTTGCTTTTACGAACGGTTCATGCAAGGGGTAGTCTGCGTTGGAGTCGCTGTCATCTCTACCTCTATTAAGAGACCTATCCGACCAAGGAGCACATCAGGTATGTCGCATATTGAACCACAGCCTGTATTTCCATAGTAGCCTGGACGAAGTAAGGGTTAAGGTGTAGTCTCAAAGGTCTGGTTAAAAAATGAGAGATTAACGCACGGCATTTGCATGCACCTACAAAATTGCAGAAGTACGACTGTGACCTCGAAACAACGGCAATAAACTGGGCGAAGAAATGCATAGACGGCCACAACCCAGATCGAAACGGTGTCGGGGAGAACATGGCTAAATTCAGCGATCCCAAAAAGGATAGACTCGAAGCTGCACAAATTGTGAGTCAGAAGTTCCTACCCTCAATGCAAGTCTCCACTGACCATGTGAGTTATGCCACGTGGGCCCTAATTCTTTCAATTTAGGCTTCTGAAATGTGGTTCGGAGAGCTCGAAAACGTTGGTGTCGGCCAGGAGAATAAATTCATATCTGTGCCCACGGGAAATTCGCACTACAGTCAGGTACAATCTGTCTCAACAGAAATTTTTGTGGGGTTCTGTAGCTACCGAATCATTGGCCATTATGATGTTTCTCTTTAGATGGTTTGGCAGAGCACTCAATCAGTTGGATGCGGAATCGCAAGCTGTGACGGACTTGTTGTCGTTTGCAACTATAGACCGGGGTGAGCTGCAGTTTCTCTGATACAACGCAGGTTTTCCATCACTGATATGCGCAGTGGCCATGGCAGAATGTGGTCAACGTGGCTGCCTATGAACGGTTCCCGCTTTAATTACTGGGTGCCACAACGCAATTCTCGTTGTATTAGGACGGTCACAGATCTACTCTAGATCGGCCACATTCAATGGAAATGGAAACGCGTATTTCTATTTGTACCTAGCAGTAAAAGTTTCTGATTTCAGAGGCAATTTCCGTAACACGATAATTTATGAGAAAGGGAACCCGTGTTCGAAATGTCCAAGCGGCGCCAAGTGCGAGGACGCTCTCTGTGTGGTTTGAACCAGTTTCGCAATAAATATTCTTGTTTGACTCATTTTGTTTGAATAGTTATCTGAAGAATTCGGAAACGGGACAAGGCCTCAAAAACCAAACTGGCGGCGTGCCCTTCAGCACCATCAGTTATGAGACATGCAATATCGCGATGAAACGAGGCCACGGTAGGTCTTCACGGCTCGAAGGCGTGGCGTGAACAGAGCAAGCGGCGCACAGTAATGATATCGCTCCAGCCGCGAAGTGGCTGGAGAGGTTTGGTTTTGCCTGGCATTTGTGATCACTTAGATTTTGGTAAAGTAGTTAATAAAACCTGTAAAACAAATTTTCTAGAGATTTCCTTCTGGATATAAGTGAGAGAGTCTAGAAGACACCCGCTGACAAAACTTGAGCCAAATCGATTGAAAATTACCAAAGTTAGATCGGCGGAAGCTTAGCAAAAATTCGCGTTTTTTCTTGTACCGCGTCCCTCGTGTCCTGTTCCTCGTTCCTGCCACTAGCCACTGCCAGTGCCCAGTGCCAGGCGATCAGTTGGGCAGGTAGGTAAGTTGGTATGTGGATAGATATGATTACTTACTCACTTACTTTAACATTAACTACTTCACCTTTTACTACTTATCATATCAAGTGATATTATCAGTTGGTAGACCAAATCGCTTAAACACATCGTAGGCTGTACTTTTCGATGGGAAGGGACAGGGGAAGTGACTAATAAGTTTGTTACTCACTGTTTCACATTAACTACTTTACTTCTTACTGCTTATCATATCAAGTGATATTATCAGTCGGTAGATCAACTCGCTAAAACACGTCGTAGGCTGTACTTTTCGATGGGGAAGGACAGAGAAAGTGACTAACAAGTTTGTTACTTACTGTTTCACGTTAACTACTTTACTTCTTACTGTTTATCATATCATGTGATATTATCAGTTGGTAGATCAACTCGCTAAAACACGTCGTAGGCTGTACTTTTCGGTGGGGAGGGACAGGGGAAGTGACTAACAAGTTTGTTACTTACTGTTTCACATTAACTACTTTACTTCTTACTGCTTATCATATCAAGTGATATTATCAGTCGGTAGATCAACTCGCTAAAACACGTCGTAGGCTGTACTTTTCGATGGGGAAGGACAGAGAAAGTGACTAACAAGTTTGTTACTTACTGTTTCACGTTAACTACTTTACTTCTTACTGTTTATCATATCATGTGATATTATCAGTTGGTAGATCAACTCGCTAAAACACGTCGTAGGCTGTACTTTTCGGTGGGGAGGGACAGGGAAAGTGACTAACAAGTTTGTTACTTACTGTTCCACATTAACTACTTTACTTCTTACTGCTTATCATATCAAGTGATATTATCAGTTGGTAGATCAACTCGCTAAAACACGTCGTAGGCTGTACTTTTCGGTGGGGAGGGACAGGGGAAGTGACTAACAAGTTTGTTACTTACTGTTTCACGTTAACTACTTTACTTCTTACTGTTTATCATATCATGTGATATTATCAGTTGGTAGATCAACTCGCTAAAACACGTCGTAGGCTGTACTTTTCGGTGGGGAGGGACAGGGGAAGTGACTAACAAGTTTGTTACTTACTGTTTCACGTTAACTACTTTACTTCTTACTGTTTATCATATCATGTGATATTATCAGTTGGTAGATCAACTCGCTAAAACACGTCGTAGGCTGTACTTTTCGATGGGGAAGGACAGGGAAAGTAACTAACAAGTTTGTTATTTACTGTTTCACGTTAACTACTTTACTTCTTACTGTTTATCATATCATGTCATATTATCAGTCGGTAGATAAACTCGCTAAAACACGTTGTAAGCTGTACTTTTTCGTAGGGAAGGGACAGGGGAAGTGACTAACAAGTTTGTTACTTACTGTTCCACATTAACTACTTTACTTCTTACTGCTTATCATATCATGTGATATTATCAGTCGGTAGATCATCTCGCTAAAACACGTCGTAGGCTGTACTTTTCGATGGGGAAGGACAGAGAAAGTGACTAACAAGTTTGTTACTTACTGATGACGTCACCAAAATGCATAGGGCATCTGATGACGTCATCAGGGTGTCATTTAAAGTACATAGGGCATCAGATGACGTCATCAGGATGTCATGTAAAGTACACAGGGCATCTGATGACGTCATCAGGATGCCATGTAAAGTACATACGGCATCTGATGACGTCATCATGGTGTCATGTAAAGTACATAGGGCATCTGATGACGTCATCAGGATGCCATGTAAAGTACATACGGCATCTGATGACGTCATCAGGATGCCATGTAAAGTACATAGGGCATCTGATGACGTCTTCAGGATGCCATGTAAAGTACATAGGGCATCTGATGACGTCATCAGGATGCCACGTAAAGTACATAGGGCATCTGATGACGTCATCATGGTGTCATGTAAAGTACATAGGGCATCTGATGAAGTCATCAGGGTGTCATGTAAAGTACATAGGGCATCAGATGACGTCATCAGGACGTCCCATTCGATACGTGAACCTATTTGTTTTCTTCTTTATCGAGGGGACGGTAAATTTCGAGTTTATCACCAAAAATAGTATTCGACTGCTCTTCGGTATACTTTCGTGCTGAATTGGGAGCCTTTAAGACCACATGAAAAATTAAGAAGGGCTTCAAACTTGAAAAGCACATACTCGAGTACTTTCTCCTCTTACTCTTATTCATCTTCGATCCTAAATGTGAGAGCTGTTTAACAGCCTCCAACAGCTTCGGATGGTCCGGATGGTTCAGTGGAGTGTACTAAGCATGTTTGTCTGAACTAATGGAATATCGGAATGTAGTGGTGACCCACCAACCTTGGCGATTTCGCAGGGGATACTTCACACAACGTTGAACAGGTCGACTGACTGCCGTGGATGCGTCGAATACACCCGCGCCAATAGCACGCATTCGAACAACCAGTTCACGAAGAGCTATCTTGATTTTCGGATCAGTTTTCTAAATATGTTCTTGCGTCTGTCGATCGTAAATACAGAAAAGTCGCACAATCCGCTTCATGAATGCAACATTATTCCTGAATCGGGCCTTCTCCTGCTCGTAGATGATACCTCTTGAATAGAATAGCATTAGATTATCTACCTGTCCCCGATACACCTGTCCTTAATTTACCTGCCCTTGATCTACCTGCCCCCAATCTGACTGTCCTTGATCTACCTACTACTGATCTACCTACTACTCATATACCTACTGCTGATCTACCTAATCCTTATCTACCTAACCCTTATCTACATACTCATGACCCACCTACTCCTGATCTACCTTCTCCTAATCTACCTACTCCTGATCTACCTATTCCACATCTACCTGCTATTCATCTACCCATTATTGGTCTGCCTACAATTGATCTACATGTTTTCGATCTGTTCGCTCATGATCTTCCTGACTTTAACATGCCAACCAATTATCTACCACAGTCGATGATCTGCAACAGTCAACGATCTATTATACATAAATCACCTAATCTATTACTAAACCTAAAAAAAACAGTGATCTGATCCACTGTGCTTTTCTGGGCCGAAATCCGGTCCGCAATTGCGTCTCGACACGCTTTGCGGCCACGCGCTCTCGATTCGAAAGAGTTTCCAGCGCCGCAGCAGCCGATCTGTTGGCCCTAGGTGGTTTCTGGAAGCTGGAAACCAAAAAAATGGAGAGAACTGTATAAAAAAACCACATCGAGTCGGCTTTGGCGCTGGAAACTCGACTGACTCGAGCGCGTGCTGCCGCAAAGCGTGTCGAGACGCAGTTGCGGACCGGGATTCGGCCCAGAGAAGCACAGAACCTCTACAATGGCCAATGATCTACCACAGCCCTAAATCCAACGCAGTACTGGATCTACACAGTCCTAGATCTACCAGTCTTTGATCTGGCAACTTCTGATCAGCCAAACATCAACATTACTCCTTTGATCAGCAGACACTTGATCCACCACCTCTCGATCTACTGGCACTGGATCTACTAACTTCTGATCTTATCCGACACTCCCTGATTTATCGACCATAAACCTAACGGCTCCTGATCTACCGACTCTTGATCTACTGACGTTTCATCTACTGACTCTTGATCTACTGACTCTTGATTTACTGGCGCTTGATCTACTGGCTCTTGATCTACAGGCTCTTGATCTACCATATCTTGATCTGCCATATCCTGATCTACCAGCGCTTGATCTACCAGCACTTGATCTAACAGCTCTTATCTAGCGGCTCTTGATCCACCAGCTCCTGATTTACGAACACTTGATCGACTATCGTCAGTTACTGGATGAGGGATCGCCGCGACGCTGCTTGGCGGGAAAACTTGCGCGATCAATAGCCACTCTCCCTTCGTTTTCCCGCCCGCAATTTTTCCCGCCAAGCAGCGTCGCGGCGATCCCTCATCCAGTGATGGACGATATAAGGGGTCTGCAGAGTTGCACCGCCCGGCGGCACGCCGCCGAGCGAGAGGATTGGGGCGTGGCCGAACCCTGACGCGGCGGCGCACTCAGTGCCTCGCAGAGTGGCAGCGATGCCTGCCGTCGTTCTCCATTTTAATCCATTACGTACAAGATCATTCATTCCACGCCAACATTTTGAATTTGTCGATTTCAAAAATTCGTATTTATTTTCCTCGCTCATTTTTATGTGTTCTTTGGATTCACCATGAAACCATAGTTCAACAGAAATTTGAATCTAAAGACGCCAGAATTGAAAAGCTTCTCAGAAATAGCTAAACTTCTCTGTGTTTTTGGAAGATTTTCGTCATTTCAAAAAAAATCTAAATATACGCTCTCAGAAGCGGTGAACATAAAATCTAGCAGCAACGTTGATTTGGAAGTTCTCGTGAGAATCAGTATTATCCCACAGAAAGTTAAAACTGTAATGAAGTCAATTATTCAGGGACTGAAATGGAATGGATCAAATAAAAAAGCGAACAGATGAAAAAAAATGTTCAAGTGTTTACGGAAACGTGCGATCAATACCTCACATCAGAGTGAACTAGAAAAAATTTGCGTAGATAACTGAACAATGGAAAAATACATTAAAAGGATCGATGGCGGCGCTCCTCGCCGACGATGAAAATGGTCCAGACCATTCCTCGCCACCGTTCGTTGGCGGCGTCGCTCCGGGAGCCGCTGCTGTCGCGGCGGCGAAAACACTCTGCGAGGTACAGACGTCGCTGCTCTCGCGCGGCACGTCGCCGCCCTCGCCCACTGCGTGGCGCTCCCCACTCTCCAACACTGCCGTGTCGCAGCGGGACTCGCCGCGGCGCAACTCTGCAGACCCCTATAGTCGATCACTGGTCGAGAGATAGCCGCGGCGCAGCGATCTAATGTGATATCACTTTATCGATGTTCATGACTATCATTGCCTTCTCGCTTGCGTGCGCGCCACGTGTGTTCGTCGCGGCGATCTCTCAACCAGTGATGGGTGATGCATCTTTATCTATCTTCCCTCTCCGAATCATTTCTCTTCCAAAGTTCGATCTAACAGCACTTGAAAAAATATCCAGTCAAATCGCTCTTGATCTTTCATAGGCAAATCTGACCTAATGATACAAACTGTACCCATATATAGAAGAATAGAATGAAGGCTACTAACTAACCGAGGCCATCAGCAAGGAACTGATGTGGTCGATATTGCGGAAGTAGTACCCATACGTGTTTCCAAACGATTTCCGTAGCCTCAGGAAGCGTTCACTAATTATTTAATGCTCACTTGGTTTCACTGCAAATAGAGTAGCTCGCATCTAGCCATCCCACAGGTCGAAGGCTTTTCAGAGTATCAGAAACATTACTCTGCTCATTCGTCGTTGTTCAGTCCTTGCACAAGGGCACGAGTCAACTCGACAACCTGAGCACAGCCATTTTTCATTATAAGGTTCACTGGGAAAGTGGACGAATAGAATCATTTTGAACCAATATTACAAAAATTCACATGAAAGTGGTACAATGTGGCTGTCGTTGAGAGGAATCCTAATGTTTCTCAAGTGTTGCTATACCTATGCGTCGTGCGATTTACAAACTTTTCGCTATAGATAAAGGAAAAATGGGGAATTCGGAGTCATACCAAGTAGTCCATTGTTTTCGTCGTAGTAGAAAACAGAAACTCTTCTCAATATTCAAAATCTCGATTCAACATATGATATGTCTCATTCACAGGTATTGCTATACTTATACGTCGCAGTGTAATGACTGTACACGTTCCGTGCTGCGCGTTTCTACACAGCGGAAATCGATTTACAGTGAGTGATCTTATGGTTATGAAAAGGTGTAGTAATCGATAAAATGTTGTCATGAAACTAAAAATCGAGGAACCAAACCACAAACAATTATTCCGCCATTAATTGAGACTAGAATCCGAAAAAAAACCTCAGTTGGGTCGCTGTTCTCTTTTGTGCCAAAGCGCTGTTTTTGGGTGTGATCAGACTCAGGCGCAGCGGTGTTCTGGGTCGTCCTGAACAACGACCCCCTCCCTCCTTGAGAGGGACATATTTTCTGCTTAAAAACAACCCTCTAGGAAGGGTGAAAAAATTGTTAGACTTTACTGACTCGTTTCATTTTGGGTTTTTTTTTCAATTTTCGGACCCTCACCATTCCAAAGGGGATGAATAGCGTTCCATGCGCTGCCGATATTGAAATTTTCAACCAGATGGTAAGTTGAAAAGCTCTTCAGAAGCCGGAAAAATCTTCGCCCTCCGTTTTTGACCATGGTGGTCCGGTGAGGCTTTCGGACCACCGTGGGACCACCGCACATTTGACCGGCCATAACTCGGCTCAAAATCGATTTCATGAGCTCATCTCCGGACGTAACGTTTTCTAACGTCTGTTTACACATGTATCTAGACGACCCTTTTTCGATTTTTGGCCGATTTTTTCAATGTCCGGAGCGGGGTAAGTGAAGTTCAGTTTCTGATAAAAGTTATTTTTTCACCATTTTCACCATTCACCAAAATCATTTAGAAATGATTTTCGAAACATTTCCAGTCGATTGGTACCCTCGTTCCGGGTACTTTTTTTTAAACTGACATTCGCCCATTTCCAGACTCGTTTCCTTTCGGCTTGCACGATTTTGAACTTGTTTCGAATCTTCGAGTGTTAAGGTAATAAATGATGACGGAGATGTTGTGTGCTATCTTCCTAAAGTTTCGGAGCGAGAAATGGCATTCGTGTGTTATTTTTTGGAATATTTTTCCTTTGAGAGCTTCAGCACCCAAAGGTTTGGGGTGTTATGTGAACCAAACAGAGCCCTAATCAGAGATAGACGAGATAAAACTTAAAATTCCGAAAATCCTGAAAGCTTCAAAAAATTTTCACGAGGGGTGAGGAGGTGTTCGCGCAGCGAACCGTGTCAATTTCGTGTTTTACCACAGAATGCTGCAAATTTTCTTAGCACGGAAAATCACTTCATACCAAGCTTTCGATCCTACCTCGTATGTGGTATCGCTGCTTAGGAAGCTCTATCATTCGCTAAACAATTCTCTTTTATTGTGATGACAATGAAGTCTGATGCGACGCCTGCTTAAAGGCATGATAAACTTCATCCTCGAATTTCCCATGACAAGCGCTTCCCGTGGCTCTCAGAAGCACAACAGCGTCGAAAAAACGAGAAGAAAAACTACTCAGAAGCCTAAAAACGGCTGAGAATAGTGGGCAAACCCCGCCGCTTTGAGAAAGTCCGGTCCCTTTCCGCCCCTCGACGTGAACAACGCAACACTCGAGATCGTAAGATAACGATGGTTTAGGATCAAAAGCCCCGTTCTTCCCTTCATTCTCAACTTCTCTGTTTACTCAGGTCAGCTCGCAAACGTTGGCTGCTAAACACGGAAGTTACAAGCCTCGGACAACTCGTCCACCATGCTTCTCTAGCTCAATTTTTGAGGGACCATAACTCTGTTACCAGATAGTCTCGTACGATTCCAGAGGCATTATTGAAATCAGAATGGGACCGTTTTCAAGATAGGCAAAAAAACAGAAAAGGGATTCTCATTGTTAACACTGCCTCTAATCGCATTACGATCCCACATCTGCTAAGCGTATGGTCAAGAATTTGCACAGCACATGAAGTTTGATTTGCTCAAATATTCAATGAAAAACAACCTCCCCTTTCCTCTGTTATCGACGGCATTGCCGACACCGATCGCAAATGGATTGTGTTTCTGATAAGGTTTACCTCACACTCCTACACCCCCGTAACTTTCCACTTCTCTCTAGTGGAAACAGAAAGCAAAAGTCCGAAGACATCGTCGACGCATTCAAGAATTTTCTAATTGAGGAGAATTCATGGGCAGACATGCAGAATGGTCTTTCTCACAAGCCCTTCGCGTTTACCATAAGAAAAGTGATGGCCCATCCGCCGACGGTGCATCTGTGGTGACAGGGCACATAAACGGCATTCATGCAAGACTTCAGCGCATAGTAGATGACGAGACAACACTCTATGGAAATATGAGAGCAGGTGCGAACCGTGCTATCTGTTAGGTATACAAATATTTTTTGTTTTAGCGATACAAAATATATTTACCTCAAGATTCAATTTTTCAGCGATACAGACATTATTTTAGATGGGTCGAAAAAATAACGACCCCCCCCAAATTTTCAAGTTTAAAAAAACGACTCCCCCCGGTTCCACGGTGGTCGCGAACCACCGTGAGCTCAACCCTGGGTGTGATGCTATGGTTTATGGGAGGTGTTCCTCTCCTTTTTTGCGTGAATGGTGACCAGGCAGGTTGAGCTGACAACAGCTGGTTGATCCGCTCAAGGTGAACGAGCACAGGGGCTAAAATCGTTTGATTGCACATAGGCGGGGTAAGCATGTACTTCTACACTGCGTCCATATAAGCAATTTGGACGGTTGCCATGCAAAGATGATTTTGATTCATGGTGAGCAGGCAGGTAACCGAAGAAGATCTGTAGCGATGATATTTTTTCTGACATGAGCCCTATTCTGAACTTTTAGAGGAATTCTGTGCGTATTCAGCTTCGCGCTAATAAAGTTAATTTCAAACATTGCGTAATTTCGATAGTGTACGGCGTGCTCTATCCATCGCTCCACATATTCGGGACTTATCGTTAGGAAGTACACAGGATGTCGTAGCAAAACATGGCTCAAACGAAAGTGATAAATTTCTGTGACTATGACTCAACACGTTCGTAACATATGAAAGTTTATTTTCACGCAGCGGAAACCCACATCTCGCCGGTCGCGCCGCGAATGTAGCACGGCCTGCCGCAATGCTAACGCCCTCGTGCCCTCGTTAATTCACTAGGCCTAGTTTGACGGGGGAGACCATACGAACGCTTCATTAGCTTTTGATCACTACAATCAAATCGAAAGCGGCGCTATTGACGACATAACTTCGGGACTCGTTGCTGAACTAGACAAAAGTTTTTTTGATCATGCGGAAATATCCTAAGCCTTTTTTCATAATGTGACGCCCGCGGCCAAAACTATTCGAATATCATTACTGTGCGCCGCTTGCTCTGTTCACGCCACGCCTTCGAGCCGTGAAATCTTCTCTGGCCTCGTTTCATCGCGATATTGCATGTCTCATAACTGATGGTGCTGAAGGGCACGCCGCCAGTTTCGTTTTTGAGGCCTTGTCCCGTTTCCGAATTCTTCAGATAACTATTCAAACAAAATGAGTCAAACAAGAATATTTATTGCGAAACTGGTTCAAACCACACAGAGAGCGTCCTCGCACTTGGCGCCGCTTGGACATTTCGAACACGGGTTCCCTTTCTCATAAATTATCGTGTTACGGAAATTGCCTCTGAAATCAGAAACTTTTACTGCTAGGTACAAATAGAAATACGCGTTTCCATTTCCATTGAATGTGGCCGATCTAGAATAGATCTGTGATCGTCCTAATACAACGAGAATTGCGTTGTGGCACCCAGTAATTAAAGCGGGAACCGTTCATAGGCAGCCACGTTGACCACATTCTGCCATGGCCACTGCGCATATCAGTGATGGAAAACCTGCGTTGTATCAGAGAAACTGCAGCTCACCCCGGTCTATAGTTGCAAACGACAACAAGTCCGTCACAGCTTGCGATTCCGCATCCAATCCATCTTTCTCTGTCCTTCCCCATCGAAAAGTACAGCCTACGACGTGTTTTAGCGAGTTGATCCACCGACTGATAATATCACTTGATATGATAAGCAGTAAGAAGTAAAGTAGTTAACGTGAAACAGTAAGTAACAAACTTGTTAGTCACTTTCTCTGTCCTTCCCCATCGAAAAGTACAGCCTACGACGTGTTTTAGCGAGTTGATCTACCGACTGATAATATCACTTGATATGATAAGCAGTAAGAAGTAAAGTAGTTAATGTGAAACAGTGAGTAACAAACTTATTAGTCACTTCCCCTGTCCCTTCCCATCGAAAACTACAGCCTACGATGTGTTTAAGCGATTTGGTCTACCAACTGATAATATCACTTGATATGATAAGTAGTAAAAGGTGAAGTAGTTAATGTTAAAGTAAGTGAGTAAGTAATCATATCTATCCACATACCAACTTACCTACCTGCCCAACTGATCGCCTGGCACTGGGCACTGGCAGTGGCTAGTGGCAGGAACGAGGAACAGGACACGAGGGACGCGTTACAAGAAAAAAACGCGAATTTTTGCTAAGCTTCCGCCGATCTAACTTTGGTAATTTTCAATCGATTTGGCTCAAGTTTTGTCAGTGGGTGTCTTCTAGACTCTCTCACTTATATCCAGAAGGAAATCTCTAGAAAATTTGTTTTACAGGTTTTATTAACTACTTTACCAAAATCTAAGTGATCACAAATGCCAGGCAAAACCAAACCTCTCCAGCCACTTCGCGGCTGGAGCTATATCATTACTGTGCGCCGCTTGCTCTGTTCACGCCACGCCTTCGAGCCGTGAAGACCTACCGTGGCCTCGTTTCATCGCGATATTGCATGTCTCATAACTGATGGTGCTGAAGGGCACGCCGCCAGTTTGGTTTTTGAGGCCTTGTCCCGTTTCCGAATTCTTCAGATAACTATTCAAACAAAATGAGTCAAACAAGAATATTTATTGCGAAACTGGTTCAAACCACACAGAGAGCGCCCTCGCACTTGGCGCCGCTTGGACATTTCGAACACGGGTTCCCTTTCTCATAAATTATCGTGTTACGGAAATTGCCTCTGAAATCAGAAATTTTACTGCTAGGTACAAATAGAAATACGCGTTTCCATTTCCATTGAATGTGGCCGATCTAGAGTAGATCTGTGACCGTCCTAATACAACGAGAATTGCGTTGTGGCACCCAGTAATTAAAGCGGGAACCGTTCATAGGCAACCACGTTGACCACATTCTGCCATGGCCACTGCGCATATCAGTGATGGAAAACCTTCGTTGTATCAGAGAAACTGCAGCTCACCCCGGTCTATAGTTGCAAACGACAACAAGTCCGTCACAGCTTGCGATTCCGCATCCAACTGATTGAGTGCTCTGCCAAACCATCTAAAGAGAAACATCATAATGGCCAATGATTCGGTAGCTACAGTACCCCACAAAAATTTCTGTTGAGACAGATTGTACCTGACTGTAGTGCGAATTTCCCGTGGGCACAGATATGAATTTATTCTCCTGGCCGACACCAACGTTTTCGAGCTCTCCGAACCACATTTCAGAAGCCTAAATTGAAAGAATTAGGGCCCACGTGGCATAACTCACATGGTCAGTGGAGACTTGCATTGAGGGTAGGAACTTCTGACTCACAATTTGTGCAGCTTCGAGTCTATCCTTTTTGGGATCGCTGAATTTAGCCATGTTCTCCCCGACACCGTTTCGATCTGGGTTGTGGCCGTCTATGCATTTCTTCGCCCAGTTTATTGCCGTTGTTTCGAGGTCACAGTCGTACTTCTGCAATTTCGTAGGTGCATGCAAATGCCGTGCGTTAATCTCTCATTTTTTAACCAGACCTTTGAGACTACACCTTAACCCTTACTTCGTCCAGGCTACTATGGAAATACAGGCTGTGGTTCGATATGCGACATACCTGATGTGCTCCTTGGTCGGATAGGTCTCTTAATAGAGGTAGAGATGACAGCGACTCCACCGCAGACTTCCCCTTGCATGAACCGTTCGTAAAAGCAACCCGCTTTAAGCGGGGACAAGCAAAGAGGATCAATGCGTGCCCGCGAACTCATGAAATCCCTCTGTGTCTTTGCCCGGTTTTCGAGTTATCGACTGCACAAGGAGAGCGCGGTCGATAACCCGCGTACTCTTCCGCACAATAGAATTCTTCGAAAGTTGAACGGAACTAGCGGCGAACCTCATCAGACAACCAGCGACATTCAGACAGACCACAATGATACTACACTGATCATCGTCCTTTACATCGAAGTTCTCTAGAAAGCTCTTTTCGGAAAAGTGTCGTATTTCTTCCGAAATTAATTTAACTCCGGGGTGTAAGTCGCGAGCTCTCTTATTTGATTGAAGGCCAGTTGTTCGCGTCGATCGAATGCTAATTACTGCTAATAGTTTCCAGACTAAAAAGAACCTTTCGCTCGTGGCAAAGTCCGAAACGCGGAGCTCTCCAAGATCGCCTCAGGCTGTATGCGCGAAGCCAGAAGCAGCTGGGAGAAGAAGACCCGCCATTGACAGTAAACGAATCGTTTTCATGCTAAACGGCCTATCACGACAAATTGTACACCCACTCGTCTCGATACACCGAGCGCTACCACATGACACTTTTCCTCTGTTAGCTTTGGCCTAACTAGCGCGTCCCTCATTGCAGACATGCCAAACTGCATCTCAGAATGTCGTAATGCAAAAAATTTTCTCAACGTTACAGGCGTTTACAGAAAGACTAACTCAACCCAGAGGATGAATCTTACCAGCTTCAACATAGCAGCCGCCTTAGGAGCATTTCCTCCTTTCTTGTCCTTCGCTTCTCCTTTGGCAACAATCGATCTGAATTGGAGCTGCTTGACTTTTAGGCAGCAAATGATGTACCGTTCTAAGCTGAATAATTAGTCATTCAGAAGGTCCTATTAAATCTTGCCTGTATTTGTTATTAAGGTCCAAGAATTTGCTTCGTATAGCATCATTCATGCCGTCAACGCTCTTACACATTTTGCTAGGAGGAGGATTGGCAGCTAAAGTAGTCATCTTAAATATCAAGCTCACTGGCTCTGAAGAGGCATTAGAGATTTACTCGCAGTAAGAAAAAATCGGAAACAAGACATTGAAATTAGCAAGAGTACTTAGTACAGCAGCCGAACGGACGAGCGCACTTGTGCACGAAGACCAAGTTTCATGGGTCAATTATAGTTGTTCGGTATATATTGATAATTTGTGATGGGTCAAACGCACGAAGCAAGAAAATGAATGCATTATGGTCAACAATGTTGATTCAGTACCACACATGAAGTACCGCCGAAATCTTTATTATTGTTAATTAATGTGCAAAAGGTCCGGAGCTTATTTCAAATCCTATTTGATCCAATACGTATGTTCGTGGCGCAACATTGACTTACTTGACTTAATCGGTTGGCTTTCGCCTGACGCGGTCATTCCGCATCTTCACCGAGGTGTGCCGTCCTAGTAGTCAGCCGTGTCCATTTTTCACGGTCTTCAGCCACAATTTGAACACATTCCATCCAGCTGTCACTATTCCATTTCCTGCGAAACGAAACATCGCGCCTGAACTGTCTTTCGATGCCGAGTGACTTTAAATCCTCTTTAACCACATCCGTCCAGAACTTTCGCCTACGCCCAGGTGGCCGTTTCCAGACAGGATTTGGAAGCATTTTTAAAGCGTGTTGTACGAGACGATCCGGCGTTCTTCTTAGTATATGCCCGAGCAGTCGAAGTCGACTTTCCATTGCTGCTTGAGATGGCGTTAGGAGATGCTGGCACCTCCCTCGTGTCAAGCGTTGATGTACTGCGTCGATTTCCTTGTAAAGGTCTTCGTTATGGCATACACGCGGCCAGAAATATCCAAGCAAACGCCTAAAAAGCTTCCTCTCCGTGCAATCCAACCTTTCCATCTGCGTTTTCGGTGCTGCCCACGTCTCCGATCCGTACATCATGATAGGGCGAATAGCGGATAGGTAGACGCGCAACTTGACTTCCTTCGCGATGGTGGTAGACCACAAACACTTGGTTAGAGAATTGAATGCAGACGTAGCTTTCGTACATCGTTGTCGAATATCCGCTGCATAACTACCATCGTTCTTCAGCAAACAGCCCAAATAACAGAAATCGTCCACCAGTTCGATACGTTGTCCGTCCACACAAACTCCAGTTGAAGGCCTCTGAGAGACCTACATCTGCTTGGATTTGTCGGGACGAAGACGAAGTCCATAGGCTGCGGCATACTTCGAAACGAGGTTCACAATCCTTTGCAGTTTTGCGTTGTTTTCAGCGAATAAAATAGCCAATGTCGTCGGCGTACTCCAGGTCGACAAGGGAGCGTCCTGATGGTGTTAGGATCACATCCGCAGGAAACTGTTCTGCAACTCTACGCATGATGTCATCAACGGCGAAGTTGAAAAGAAAAGGTCCTGCAACGGCTCCTTGCCTTACTCCTGTTTTCATTCTCGAAAGCTGACGTAAATCCGACAGGTGTACGAACTGCTGCTGTTGTTCCTTTGTTCATGTCCTCGATTAACCGAACATACTTTTCCGGGACTCCATCTGCTCGCAGAGCATTGAGCAATCGATCACGATGAGGAGAGTCGAACGCGGCTTCAAAGTCCAAAAAAGCAAGCTGTAATGGCTTCGAAAACCGCTGCCACGATTCAATTACTCTTCTCGACGAACACTTGGTCGATGGTCGATCTTCCAGGTCGAAAACCGGCTTGCTCATCTCTGGTCGTTCCTTCACGATGTTTGATAAGTCGCTCGAGAATGATACGTTCTAAAACCTTGTACATGACACGGAGTTGAGAGATTCCTCTGTAGTTCTTAGGATCCGTGACGGATAGCTTCTTGTGAAGAGGTACGATGATCGCATGTCTCCACGAATCGGGTATCCTTTCGCTCATCCATATGGCACGGATGGTGTTGGTCATTTCACGAATCCCAGACGGAGGAAGAGCTTTCAGCATTTCAGCAGTGATGTTGTCATCTCCACCTGCCTTTCCATTCTTCATTTTCCGGACACAATCCAAAACTTCAGACTCAGTCGGCGGTTCCTCACTGACATCGTAATGTGCTCTCTGAACATGCGGGAGCTCAGGTACTGATGGCGCTGGACGATTCAGTAGTGAACTGAAGTAATCCTTCCATATTGGCAGCGTCGCATCACCAACTGCAACTCCATTGGTAGTGTTCAAGACAGGAGAACATCTCTTCATCTTCCCGCTATACTGTCGCAGCAACGTGTAGGCTTTCTTCGGATTCTTCTCCTCCCAAGCCTTCTCGAATTCCTTAGCTCTACACGTCCACTCGTTCGCGGTCACTTTGAAGCTGCCGACGCAACTTCCTCCTCAGACGCTTCTCCTCCACGAAGTTTCCTGCAGTTCGGAGAGCACATACTCTGTTGTAGGTAGATGTTGTTTCTTCTGAGACGTAGGCGAACTTCTTCTTAGGCTGTACAACCGGGAGTGCCTCTTTCGAGGCGTCCTGGATGCACTTGACAAAAGAATCCGCGTCGCAAAGTTTCTTCTTAGTCCGTACTCCGATGTGAATAGAAACGCGTTGTCGGAAATTCCTTCTGCACTCTTCATCTCTGAGACTTGTCATGTCAATCCTCTGGAGAGGCTGAGCCCCTCGCTTCCTCTTATGAATCCTCGCAGTGAAGTTCAACAGAACAGGACGGTGATCCGAATCGAATGCGACATCCCACACAGCTCTAGATCTTCGAATGTCCGATACTGGAATATTCCTCGTAAGGACATAGTCAAGCTGTAGTTTCAAAGTTGTCATCTTCCGCTTCCGCTGCTCTTCTGGAGATAGCCGGGTTGGTCCCTGCCACGTAAGCTGATGGCGGCGATGATTCCTCTTGAATGTCGATGCAATAATCAGACCACTGCGTTCACAAAGTCGACAAGGCGGTAGCCATTGTCCGATGTTTGCTCCACTGGGTAGAACCATTTACCGAGTACTTCGGATTCCTGATCAAGTCCCATCTTCGCATTTGCGTCAATCCCCACGACAACAGCATGTTGACAGGTATCCTGGCCAGCAACGTATTGAGTTCCTCATAAAACGCATCCTTCGAATTGTCTTCGGCGGTTTCAGTGGGCGCATGAGCTCTCACTATCCACAGATTGAATCCTCTGTGATCCCGCAGTCGTACGAATGCATTCCGGCACGACGTTGAGCCAAACTCCTTGACCATACCATTGAAATCCTTCCTTACAGCTATTGCACAGCCTCCCACTCTCCTATCGTCAGCGTTACCGCAGTAGATGGTGTACTCTCCGACGCTGATGACGGGTCTATCTGCCAGGCGGGTTTCCTGCAAAGCAGCAAACGGTGCATGGAAATAGCTCAGAAGTCTGGATAGCGCAGTTTTTTGGACATCACTCGACAGCGATCGACAGTTCAGGGTGGCGAAATTGTGGCTTGTGGCCAAAGACTCCATGACTCCCTAGGTACGGATCCTAAGGTGTTATGGACCAGAGGCCTTAGTGTGCCGGACGGCGACACCTTTATGCAATGTGCGGGATACTTTCGCGATAAAGTTGTGCACGCTATATCGCTCGAACGTTCCCTGTGTACACTCAAACGTCTGCTGGGTTCAGTAGAAGCAGGGGCACCAACGAGCAGGTACCAACAGACTTGTATACACACCCCCTGGCGCAACATTATCCCATTATACTATACCTAACTATGAGGCCGAGGGAACTTTACAGTTGAGTCCACACGAACCTAGGCTGGTGACTCTATCTCTTCTACCCACTAACTGCACCTTTCTTGTCTTCGTCCAGATCCACAATAAACCAAGTGAATTTCTTCACAAAATATGGTGCGCAACGGAACAGTTTGGTTCCATCAAAATATTTTATTTAGTTTGTTCTGACGCTATATTCTCTAGTCATGTAAGGCGTGCGTATGGCAGTGGAGAGAGGCAGCAACCCCGCACACACGGTCGAGTGGACGATCCTTGCCCAGGGCCATCCAAGCCTTCCATTCTTCCGGGGTCGTTAAGTTGGTAACAGCCTTGTTTGGGAGAATAACAACACTGACCTAAGCATCTACTGCCCTCCCCCCCCCGCAAGACGTTTTATGGGACCAATACATTTTCGAGAGCCTTTACAATCCTGAGTGGAAGTCGAATGTATGACGCATCCCTCTATGTACGTCAAAGCTCTATCCTTTCATATACATAACAGAGCTTCCTCACCAATATGCTAAAGAAGACTCTCATAATCACCTCAACTGTTGCTTCAGCTTCTGTGCCACTTACCTGCATTTCCGTCTGCTTTCACACAGAGTCCATCATCGCAACCAGATGCTGGATAAGTGGTGCAATCAGCGGCTGTGGTGCATGCTTTACCAGTTTCCCACATCACCAAATCACGAAGGGATGCACTGAAAGAAATTCTCGTACTTTCTATATATGTATATGTACATTACTAGAGATGAGCTGGAAGCTTCACTCCTGCTCCTGCGCCTAAAAAAAATTTTTCTCTCTTCCGACACTTCATCGTCCGCCGGCTCTACTCTCTCAGACGCTCACTGTGAACTCGCGCTTCTTGTAAGAACCACGTCAACGGCTAGCACAGGTCTTGGTAAGCACCGCCATTACGGCGCTGCTTTACTTCCAACAAGCGCAGATGGTTGCGTCCGCATAAGTTCCATGCGTACTTATTTCATCGTACGTAGCATAAGAATACGAAATTAGCCCTTTTAGATAATTAGAGCTCCTCAGCCCACTTGAACAGGGGTTTAGAAGGCCAATTACTTCGCCACGGGTGCACAGATGCGGCTAGCGCGATGAATTTCGCTCCCTAGCTTTTTACGGATTATGAAAACTCGGGTACCTCACGCAGCACTCATGTTGACAAAAACCGCATTGAACACTGTGGTTGCATGTCTACATTTGTCCTGAGCTTGCACTCACCGCCAAGTGCTTTCCGGGGCGGCATGCATGAAAGCAGCGAACGGTGTCAGGAGCCGCTCCGCGTGCCATTCGCGCAGCGTCGAGCAACAGGGCGGCCCCGAATTTCGTGGCTTGTATTGATGTGCCTGATTTTCGAGGCCGCCCTGTTGCTCGACGCTGCGCGCATGGGCACGCGGAGCGGCTCCCTGACACCGTTCGCTGCTATCATGCATGCCGCCCCGGGACCGGAATTTCTGAAGATAAGATAGTAAAGTGTGTGTCCAGCAATGTGGACGTGTGTACCACCACCGCTTATGGTTTGCAGTATCTACAGTGCTTATCTGAGTCAAATTCCGGTCCGCAATTGCGTCTCGACACGCTTTGCGGCCGCACGCGCTCGAGTCAATCGAGTTTCCAGCTCCAAAGCCGACTCGATATGGCTTTTTTATACAGTTTTCTTCAATTTTGTTTAGTTTCCAGTTTCTAAAACCCACCTAACGTCAACAGATCGGCAGCTGCGGCGCTGGAAACTCTTCCGACTCGAAAGCGAGCGGCTGCAAAGCGTGTCGAGACGCAATTGCGGACCGGAATTTGACACAGATAAGCACAGTACATATGCGCGTGTACATTACCTATTAGTCGTTCTCATAAGGCATGCTGCACTCGAAGGTTGCTGGGGAGTTTCACTCTGGCTGAAAGCCAAGTCTGGCCAGAATTTTAATTTTGAACTTTACCGGTGGATTTAGGCGGAAGCGACAAAGATTGCCAAGAAATGTGCGAAACCTCAGGAGGAAATGATTCTTCTAGTTGTTTCAGTCGATCACAAAATTCATCCTTATCACAAAGATGCGCCCGTGATTCGAGTGTTTGGCCATCATTTGTAATTCTAATCGCGTGCTCTGGAAAATGTCAATCAACAGCGCCGCCACTGCCGTGACGGCGGTGGACCCCTCCGCGTGACGGCCAGACGACCGCCCACATGCCGTTGAAACATATATATTTTTCGATGGCATGATAATGCAGTGAATACCGTAATTCTTCACTTGGAGACCTTTTCCTCTGGAAACTCGATTTTGAGATTAGCAGCCTTAGACCTTCGCAAGGCACGTGCCCGAAAAAATGTAAGATTTCAGAGTCCATCACTCTCTAAATTTCGAGATCTGGGTGTGGGTGCGGAATGAATGCGTCACGGTATATATAGAAGCGTTTTTCGAAAAATTCTGCTTTGTACATAATGAAGAGCGCTTCTAACGGCACTACTATCACGGATTTGCCGTTAAAAGTCCAAGCTCAGGGACTAAATCTGAGAGTTCCATACATTTGTGAAGTAGACCCACCGTATATAACACCTGCCAAGTGCGAGCTCTCATTCCCACTGACTAAGCGAGATATAGGAGGAAGCCACCCTGGGGCGCCCACCCCCGGAAGCCACTTTGGCACGCCCCTTTCACGATCTTTCGAGCTCAATAGTGGTGAGATGATAGATGATTTCTGATCGATAGCCCCGTTCTTCCCTTCATTGTCCGCCTCTCTCTTTATTCTGATCGACTCGCATACATAGGTTGCAAATGAGGGAAGTTACAAGCCCCGGAAAACTCGTCCACCATGATTCCGTAGCTCAATTTTTGAGGAGCCATTACTCCGTTCCTATGGGGTCTTGAATGATTTCAGGGATATCATTGGAATTAGCGTGGAACCGTTCTAAAGATAGGCAGAAAACCAGAGAATCGATGCTGAGGTTGGACTGTGCCTTCAAGTGAAAAGCAGCCCTGTCATTGATCAATACCGAGTACCTCAGTGACGAGCCAAAACGCGCAGATAAGCGGAGTAGCCTTTCATCTGACCTGATTAGGCTTCAAGGAGGGCAGCCTCGCAATAAGTTACAAGCCAATGCTTTTTACTATGGTGGAAATTATAACCGTGAGAAAAGTTACCCGAGGTTGTAGGCGCACAACGCCTGAAATTTGCCGGCGCACTGGTTGTAGGCGCAACCGATTTCCGTGATTTTTGAATAGGCCATCTGGAAAAGAATGTCGGATCAATATATCAATTACAAATAAAGAGTTACTGTAATGTGTTCATATGCGTACACAACTGGCAATAAACTCAATTGGTATAGCACACATTACGCGGTATGCAAGAAGGCAGGATTTCGAAATGTAAAACCAACCTGAGCAAAGCTGCCCAGCTCGATATCCGTCTTTTGATTCTTGCTGTTGATTTTATCCTTTGCAGATGACTTCCACCAGATGTTCATCGAGTAGATAAGTCTTTCCTTCAGAGTGCCGCTTGCACAACTAAACAGATATGAGTTTTCCCCCCTGAGTTTCCTCATTTATTGTTTTTGTTCCTGATCTCATTGAGAGACCCCTTTTCATTTCTGTTAATGCAGATGTCTTCGCTCCATAATAGAACCAGGAAGTGTGATTTGACTATCAATTTTTTTCTGCTAGCTTGACAATTTATGCCTACCTACGAAGGTTAAATCCAGTTCCTTGTAAGAGCAACGGTAGATAGTGGTAGGGATCACATTTGCAGTCCTTAATGAAATCCTGTGCCATCGCTTCCAACTTGCAGTTCCATTTCTGAAAAATGTCGATACACACAAAACGCTAGACAAGAAATGACGAGAATTAGGCTCAATGCAAGATTTAGAATAGTCCATCCTGAAAAAAGTATGTTCCAGCAATTTTATTCTGAAAACAATTGTGGCGTAGGCTAAGTTGAGCAAAATGAAGTACTTTACAAGGATGCCATTCCTATTGGCAGTAGAAATTAAAAGTGTTCTTTCCCCTTGACTTTTCCATTGAAAAATGTAAGCACGAAACTTTAGCTCAAGATGCTAAATAGACGTTGTATCAGCTAAGTAGTTAAGGTTTTTATCCAAAGCTATTTTAGATTCCCAATTAAACTGTTCTGGCAAAGCGAACCGGAGCAATCAAAAGCACAAGTTTTCCCTAATAGAAAGTTAGTTGTTACCAGCCATAGAATTCAGTCTTTTTTAAGTTTCACATTGGAATTTATCATCTGGTCCAAGTACCGAATACTTGAAATGTTCATGTTCGTCACAAATCGAACCACAAAGTCGTTCATAGCACCAGACGTATACTAGCCAGAGTGTCATGCTTTAGAGGTACAGAGCATTGTTCTGTGCTACTGGGATCCGAGCGAGTCGCTCGGCTTAGTATAGACCAGTCGAGAGCCCACTGGCAGCCAAAGGTTTTGCGCCCATAACTTCTCGCTCGAAACTTCTACAACTCTTTCAAGCTGTGCCTATGAAGTAATTCTGAGAAGTGTGAGGTCTGTTCCAGCTCTTCGGACTTACATCAGGTAAAACTTGAATTTTCTGTTCTAAAAAACCGTCTCGAGAGCATAACCCTTCGAGGTAGAGAGACTCAAATTTCTTCCTTTAATTACCATGGACATTTGCTCAGCTCATACAACGCTAAAAGGGTATCCATCGGTAGAAAGAATGGGAAACTCTCAGGAAGCTCATCCTACTCAAGATACTTCGAAAATAAGTTTACTGAAAGTCTACGAAGCACCCTTGTATACCGACCGGTATCTAAGAGTGACTAAACACAACGCACGCAATGAGATGGGGCGGCAATCAATTTTTCAATTCAATTTCCATGATTTTTTAAACGACAGTCGATGTTCCGTCCTGTGAACAGGAGTAATGAAATTATTGTTAAAACTCCTGGTGGGACATTTGAACAGAGCGATATTTCTTCGCTTCCCAGTTCACAAGCAGGACAAAATCTCCACTAACGACTGCATTTTGAAACAAATGTTTCATATTAAGCCTACCATATCAGTTTTTGACAGGAACCACGTTCTGTTATGTGAAAACCGGCTCAGCGCACACCTACCAGTTTGTACATATTCTTTGCGGGATTAAGAAATCCTCCACTGATCGGTTCCAGACCCTTAGCCAATTTCCTTCGCAGATCGTTGTGATAGTTCAGGAATACATCACGCATTTCATCGTTGATTTTGTTGTTAGAGCAGTTATAATCTAGAAGATTAGGGATGATAATGAAAAATTGTTCCACTAGCAATAAAATTCTTCGAAAAAGGAACAGGTTTCATTTCTCAATAGTCTACAATAATGCACAGTCTTCATTGAAAGTCCTACACATTGCTGCGATGTCTGGCAGACTTCATTTGGGGTACTATGTTCGCACGACAGCTCCCAAGTTGCCAGCCAGCCATGTTCTCTCTAGGTCCCACACTATAGCTACGGCCCCCTATATACGATAGGCGGGGACGTGGTAGGTCTGTGAGCACCGGTACGCCAGCAAATTCCCCAATGAGGGGATGCCATCACCGCGTCGCGGCGGTGTCGTCCCGGGTTACGGACGAGTTCCCCTTATGAGAATTTCTATTAGAGCTCAACAGCGTGTGCTGTCCAATGCAATCGATTTCTGGGGCATCTCCGGCCGATTGTTGTACCTATTCTGTGACTTCAGTCCTGTAAATCTGATAGTATTCTATTTCGCTTGTATACAGTTATTCTCTGGGTCCTCTCCTAGTAATCTACAATATTCTTCTATTCTGCAATCTACAATATTCCACCATGTTCTCCCTTTCTGTCCTTGTAGAGTGCCAATCCTTTCTTTGATTCCCGTAAGAAGGATGCCGAATTATTTTAAGGAACACTCACCGTTTTCACCGCACGCGCTGAAAACCACTCACCGCTTTTTTGTTTGAATGGTTTTTTTTGGCCCACCCAGGAACGAAGACAGAGTCTGTTCTGTTGAAAACGAATTATTGGTCCGTCAGTCATCTGGCACATTTTGCTGTCAGCCATCATATAAGAAACTGATCAACAATGGTTAAAACCAATGTTCTCAATCGCGTGACATCATAAATGAGCATAGGAATGTGTGTGCGCGTCATTCAGTAATGCCTTAAAGGCCGTCATGAGATTCAGACCACTAATCCATCTATGCGATTGCGGCAGGCGCACACCATATTCGTCACATCATATTCATTGACATGAAAGTAGGAATAGATAACTTACAAGAAGCGTCGACAGCGACGAGGAGCCCAAGCTGAAAATATTCTTCAAGCTCTCGTGGCGAATGAAAGGTCTAAAGCACATACCGCAGCTAGAGCTGCACCAGACACCATTTTGAGGGATGCTTTCCTAGTATTACTCTCTGGTATTTATAGGGATCCACTTTGACGTTTTCTGTGATCACACCTGGTCGAATGCTCAACGTGCACTTGCGGAGCACAAATCACATGCAGTGTATACAGTGACTGCTTGATCAATACCCGTCTGGGAAAACACTGTCCTATACATTCCATCTATTTTATTTTAACCTTTTGAATTTCCGCTACGGGGCCAGTCCATTTTGAGGTAGAAGGATGTCGCAACCGCACATACTTCTTGGGACTTCAATTCTATCAGCGAATGCAAGGATTCAACCTTCCCGAAAGAGCGTTTGTGTTCACAAAACTCAGTTGCCGGGCGTTTCGTCCCCGTCGTCCCGGGATCGGCTCATTCAACAGCCAGCCGCCGCCTGACCGTCGCGCATCCGGCACGCTCTTTTCTCTCGCCAGCGCTGCATTTTCTGGGAAGGCATGCACGTACGCGAGTGTCATGAAGGAGTTAGGGCAGGGTTTGGGACGTCGGCACGTTTGATGACGGCAGTGCGAGGGCTGAAGGTCACTGAAAATCGTTTTCTCGCCAACCCTTCCTAGGAGAGTAGAGCAGCCAAGACCCCGCTGAGACACCATTAATTGATGATCTGCAGCCCTCTCACTGCGATCATCAAACGCGCCGACGCCCCGAACCCTGCCCCAACCCCTTCTTAAACTCGCGTAAGTGCATGCCGCCCCTGGTGCTCTCCCCTCTCTCTATCTCGAGACTGGCGAGGCTCCAAAACAACGGTACACGATATGTTCTGTAAGGAGTACTTACTGTACCTATGAATAGTACATCATTTCAAAATCTATTTGCTTAACATTTCATTCCTGTAATGGTTTTTCTTGGTTTTTCTATAGTAGTCGTTCTGCATCCCTCAAAGCTAGCTCTTTCGGCGGCTGCGGGGGTTACGCGCCCAATTTCCGCTAGGTGCTCATAGCTTACAACAAACGCTGTTTGTTGCAGACTATGTTTTGGAATTAGAAGTTGATCGTTGTTTTTTTAGTACAGAGGTTTTTCTTCTTTCCGGGCGGTTCTCCGACTCCGTTAATCATATCGAATACTACGTCATCGCCTCCTAGTTTCGTACTTTCAACACAAAATACTGTTGTCACACCCCGCAGCCGCGTTAAAGGTTGGGTGCGAGTCTCTGTATCATACATGCATTGCAAACGGATGATACCAATGAAAGATTTCCCTGGCGTGGACATGTATTTCCCCACGGAGCTCCTTGCGCGACAGGTTCTCCCCTGAGCGCGACCTCTCGCGTAACACAATGATTTAGTTATACTCGATAAAAAACCGGAAATTTGTGATGATCAATTAACATTGCAGCGAACTTTTTCCACCGTCCGGGAAGAAGTTCACTGCAATGTTAATTGATTTTGGGGGCGGACTGACCACCGAGGGGCTGGTCGTAACTATTTCGTGCTGCCAACGAGCTGCTGGACCCTGCTTGCATATCCTTCAGTATTATGGGTTAGGTTTCTCTCTTCTCTTCTTCTTTATTTTTCTTCTCATCTTCGGGCTTCCCTCCAGATCGCTCCTACCGCAAATGTACAATACTTCCGACGCGGCAACTAGGAACCTCATCGATCGCCGCAATTGGATGTGGCTCGTCATTAGCGTTCAACCACTGTCGCCCTTGGTATGACTAAAGTGAAAGCTATACTTGCATTGCGGGCAGAGTTTATTGTGGTGAGTTACGCAAATCAAAGATCGCACCTCGTAGGACTCTGCTCAGCGGTCAGTCCATACTCTTCAGATATTCAAGCTTCCCTGTTTTCCCCATTTAAGCCAACGATTTTAGTTTCATCAACATCTTTTGTCCCTTCGCGGACTCTGGGAACTGACGAATGTTGTTTTGAATTGACGTCAATTGCAAGCTACGAGGCTCAACCAATGCTGGAGTCAGTTTACTTTCCAGTGGGATAATGACAACCGCAATAGTGCTCTCGTTGCAGCAAGGGGTCAACCTTAAACATGTGTTGGTGACCAGTGGCCGTGTTCGTGAAACGGCAGGCGCAGGAAGGAGGCGTAACCTTCCCGTACCCGCCGCATGGCCACCAGTTTTGTGGCTCCTCTGTCGACATTTGAATAGTGGCGGCCTCCTCTTCGCCACCTGTCAAAGCAGAGAAGGAATGGGTAGCCACCTGCAGAGACAACGAGGAGACCGCCGGGTAGGAGACTGCTGTGTCTCAACCTCGCTATCAATGCATTCCGGCGGGCACAGCATGCCCGACCTCGACTGTGCGGGTGAACGGGCAGAGCGCGCGCCGCCTGCCAGTAACATATTGATCACGTTCTCAAACGCAAGGTCGACGCAGCAGGCAGCCACCACTTTCTCCATCCACTAGCTAGGTGGCTAGGAACCTCCCTGTCTACCCGCCAGGTAGCAGGTAGCCTTCCTGCCTACCTGCCGGGATCGTTAACTCTTCCAACAGCGGGTGGACTTTAGACCTTGCTAGGAGGCTCCCAGTGTTTCGTGAATACAGGCACAGGGGTGTGCGGAAGTTTCTTTTTTCTGTTTTCTGGCCATTTTGGCCCTTCTGTTTTCTGAAAAATTAGGCAAAACCAGAAAAAAAATCAGAAAAAAACCAATAACCAATGTTTTCCAATGATAAATCGCAGCGACTTACAACGGATACCACGTTTGTGACAGAAACCTTTTGCGTACTTCCACAGTCACAAGCCACGGAGGATAAAATGTGTTCCAACAGGACGTTCTGGTTGACGGTCATTATGTATAATCGTTTCTAAGATTCTTTCTACCGATACGTCATAATGAGCTCGTAGCGAAAGACATGGTTAGCAAGTTTGATGCCGAGTCCGCCATTTTCTTGATTGACCTACAATTTTCTAAAATTCTGAATGTTCTGCCAGACGTTTGCAACTTGCTTCCACCAAAATGGCTTCAAATACATGTACGGGTGAAGCTAAAGTCTAAAATCTTCACGCTAGTATCACCTCAGGGGTGGAAATGTATCGCGAGAAGCTGTTTTGAGAATTTGCATCACTAATCTCATGAGGGTTTGGTGGTTCAATCGATTTGTATTATTAAATATTTATTGGATCTATACATACACATAAAGTATGCTATCAAACGCAATCTATACTTTTCCCATAGCAAGAGACTGAGGATAATTTTAGTTTTCCTATTAAGACTCTAGTTAATTTCCCTTCCATATTACTTTGGTTATTCCAATTATTCTAGAAATGCTAGTGGGTCCACCGGCCGGTCTGAGCAGCGCCAACAGATCTGTGATCTGTTGTGTTCGTCTTCTCCTTACATTCCCAGAGTGACGTGCCAGCAGTTTGGCGCGCCCCCGTTAGTAAACTTGGGGCCCTTTTATACGAGCCATAAGGGGTATAAATGATGATGTCATTCACGTGCCAGATACTGGTCGTTCGTTGGAGTAGCAAGACACGCCGCCACTCACGTACAAACTCGGGACTGGTCGTACTTCGAGTTGTCAGATATCGTGAACCCGAGGGTTCACGACATTCCCGAGAGCAGAAAAGTAGTCCACATTATACGTATTCATAGAAAAAATGTATGATGCCGTTCAACGCATCCTCCCCACTAGCTGTTTTTGCAATTGCGGAAATCAATGGAAGGGATCCAGATACAGTTACCGTTACAATTACATATAGTAGTTGATAAGATAGTTCAGACTCCCCCCAGTCTCTTTTCAGAGTCAGAAAAAAAACAATAATCTTCCAATAAAACAAAAAGAACACAGATGCAAGAATGGTACACATACAGAAAAAAATCTGATCAAATAAAAACATCGGCACCGTAGTTATCCTTGTGCACAAAATCTGACGATACGATGACTCTTGTGGAAGGTGCGGGAAGTCGGGTGTAGGCCAGGCGCGTCGAAGGTGATTTTTGCCGTTCAAAAAAATCGTTCGGTTTCCAAAAAATTGCCAATTACCAGATTTACTAGATTTTTTTTTACACAAATGTTGCCACATAGATACACTCGAGTTCGAGCAGTTTGATTTTTAGTGAATTTATCATTGCATTTGCTTGTTCAGTTATTTCTGTTCCATGCTTGTGATTCCAGTAAGCGTGAAATTCCAAAGTTAAATTGTCTGCGTGATCTTGATCGGCAGTTCGAATTTCGCTCAGAGTTGCTAAAGCTGCGGCAAACAACGTACTCGTCAAATTCAGTTTTGATCGCAGATTGCGAATAAGGGTATAGAGGTTGGAGCGATGGAAGGTGAGGAAAGTGAGCGTTTTTCGTGGTTCTGTGGGAAAATTCCAGTTTTCCTGATAAGGCTCACATTGGACAAGAAGTCTTGTAATGTCGTGGAGGCGGCGAGATAGTCTCTGTTTTGCAATTCCCATTTCATTGACTGCATTTCTTGCGTTTGCTTCCATTACCACTTTCAGTTTTCAGTAGTTAAGCGAAATATCAAAGTTGAAAAAGTGATTTTATACCGCGCAGTTATCACAAAATCTCCGAATACCTCGGCTTTTTTTCCGAGATTGTTTTGAGATAAGAATGCGCCTTCGTGAGAGCATTCCCGAGTGTTACACGAGCTGTAAGATTTCCTATCACGGAATGTTTCAAATGCCAGAAAAAAAAAGAATTGTATCGTGATAAACCGCGCAATGCAGTAGTCATCAGAGATTGATCACAAGGATTCGTTTTCTGTGTATGGAATGAAGAAAAAAAAACACTCAACAAAAAATTCACACCAGATAAATGCAGAAAATCTTCCAGGATGGAGCCGGCAATCGAGAGGAGGCTCGTTTTTGGAACTGTAAAGTTTCTTTCCTTAAGTTAATTCACTTACATTTTGAATTTGAATGGGCAAAAGGCAGTGTGATGCTTGCCCATCTCCTTCTCTCGAGCTGCCTTTCGGCAATAATAGCACAACGACTTAGAAGGGCAAGACGTTGCAACGTGAGTAGCTGTATACAAACATCGCTCACACTTTTCAAGCTCGAAGGCGCGTCGGCGTCGTGCTGTAAGATTGGGATATTGTGTACAGGACGATGCCCAGTGCGTGCCTTGGCAGAATAAGCATTCCGTACTGGGCCCCGGGCCGCCGCGATTCGGCTGCTGAGCTGGTAGGTTTCGGCTAGTTGTGTCGGCTTGCGATTTCCGTTGCTTCTCCAGATGTCCCAGTCGAGACGTGATTCCTTGAAGCACATCTTTAAGGTTCAGCTTTTTCTTTTCCTGGTGATCGTCCATACCTGCTGACCTTTTGCGAGACGTTTTTTCCTATAAAAAACAGATGGTATAGAATTAGTTATTTTCTTTGAATTAGTTATTGAATTAGTTATTTTTTTTTATAATTAGTTATTATTTTATACATCATTAGTTATTTTGAGAGTTTGTTTTCGAATGGAGTGCTTGCTTTGCTCGAGTTGCTTCTCGATGCGGAAGAGTTTTTCCAGAATAGCGTCGAATTTTTGGCCGACATCAGCGAATTCATGCCAATGTGAAGCAGATGTCACATCCTGTTCATTTAATTCTCCCTCGTCGTCCGTTTCATCTTTAGTGGGCTCCTCGGGTGGAGTTTCACGAATTGGAGCGGAGTGGTCATTCTCGCCATCACCACTCATCTGAAAAAATTGGATAATGTTTTCAACGATTACAATTTAAGTCGGAAGTATCGCGAAGGTTATTGAAGTTACTGTGGATGAAGGATGAATTATATAGAAATTTTTAAAATTTTTATTCGGAAAATTTTTCCATTTTGAGAATTGCTAAGCTATGGAGGATATCGTGCTGGGGGCACTTGAAAATGCTGAGTTATGATTGGCTCAGAAATGCTCTCTTACCCCAAAATGCTGGGTTATGAATGATTCAGAATTGATGAGTCGAAAAATGCTGAGCTATGAATAATTTAGAAATTTCGACTTAAGTATGTTGAAGGGGAATGACATAGAGCTTCGTATTCAAAAAAAAAGGTGAGTTATGAGCGTTTTTTAAAAATTCTTTGACGAACAATGTAGAATAATGAAGAATATAGAACTTCTTGCTCGAAAAATGTTGAGTTATGAATGATTTAGAAATTCTTTTACGAAAAAATGTAAAACTATGAAGAGTATAGAACTTCATATTCGAAAAAATGTTGAGTTATTAGAAATATAGAAATTCTCATTCGAACATGTTAAGCTATGATTTATATAGAACTACTTATTCAAAGAATGCTAAGTTTCCACGCTCAACTACAATAAAGAGATTAGGCGACGTATGAGGATAACGGTTAAATGCCAGATCTTCCTGAATAATCGGGAGAACATGGAAAATATCAAGAGAAAAACATACAGGGGGAGAAACGGCTTTGTGAACTCTCGTATGCTGCGGGAGTCCGATTTTGTTGACATCGGGCCGAGATATGTTATGCTGATAACGACGCCGCTGACGAGAATCAGCAGGGTGAAGATAGAATACAGTAAAAATTTCTTATAGATTTCAAAAAAATGCCCAATATCTGGAAGCTCCAAATCGAAACCACTCGAAACTATGGTCGAGTTATCCCATATCCGTAGAAGATTAAGGATAGGTTGTATTCCATTCACATAGTTTAAAACACTCTTGAGTTGAAAGAAAGTGGTTTGTCGTCCACATAAAGCAGAACACTGCTCATTAATTTGTGCTCTGTTGTAAAAAAGATTGATTCGGTTTGTTTCCCCTTTACGCGAGCAGTGTAGGGGGAAAAGTTGCGATGTGCACGAAACCTGAGCTACGGCTTCTGCTGTACTTGAGTAACACACAATCTCTGCCAGTGCTCCTTGGGTACATCTGTAACATCCTACCAGCGATATTGGAAGTATATTACAAGAGAAGTCTTGAATTTTTTCTTTCAGCATTCTAAGGTTTACATCGAACATGAGTGCAATTTCAATTGAAGCCGCACTTGTTCTCACCGTAGGTACCTTACGTAGTCCTTCGGTTCTTACTACACCATCAGGAATCGACAGTGGTAAGATATGGGTGATTTGTATCATTTTCGAGATGTTGTTGTTTGTACAATAGCAGTTCACAGCATCTTCGGCTGGATTACAGTTGCATGTATCTTTTATGGTGCAATTGTTATCTATTTCTTGAGAATCGGAAGGTTTTGTTGGACAGGCGTATGAAAAAATCGTTTCTGATTGTAGGTACGCGGTATATTTATTGTTTGTAATAAACCTTTTGCTTATTATAGCCATAGGGTTCACATGCAATGCTGTGATTTCTATTTGCGTCCTTCCAATTTGTTTTATTCTATCAGGTTGAATTTCAACTTCGTACGACACTGGTTTCAATGAGCCTTGAAATTCGTCGAATTTCAGTCTAACCGTTTCGAACCAGGATGAACATTCGAAAATTTCAAAAACTTCGTTGTCTTGCGGAACATGAAAAATTATGTAAAACAGACAGCCTGACGAAGGAAACCCACATGAGCATCCTAGGCCTCCGCAAGATTCTGAGCAGTAGGTGATTCCTGTATAATTATTTGCAAGCTCTAGTTCTTCTATGAGAGTGTCTGGCTCTATCTTACTGCATTTCGCTCCCGAGCATGATCCCATATGGGGACATCTTTTCCTGTGCTCTACGTGGACTTTAGTATTGCGTGTGAAATACAGCGTTTGTTGCCTACATCGCAAAACGATCTCTTGTAGCGAAATTTGGAGCGCATTGTGTGTATCATTGCCATATTGAAGTTGTAAGCAGAGTTCTGGCTGTAACTGGTTAAGTTTTGCAATGGCTGATTTCTGGACACTGCAGTTTGTGTCGGAAGAATGACATTGTGAAGTTTCTGCTGGTACAAGAATAACTTGCTGACATCCATTTACAACCAAGTTGCCGAAGGTGGTCAGGGTTAAGACTCTAATTAGCGTGGAGGACGGCCACTTCTTTTTTGACTCTGTCCTCAACTCTATCAGTGGAACTTGCTCTGGTTGCGATTCTTTTTGATGAAAGACACTGTACAGGCATGATACAAAATGTCTGCAAAAATATCTACTGCTAGTTGTGAAAGCTCGTTTAAGCTTTTTGCAGAGAAGTATAGCAAAGAATAATGACATTACAGTCACATAAATAACTGCAGCAGTTATTCCTATAGCAAGTTTTGGCCAACACTCAGGATTTGAGACCATTGCGGCACAAAAATTGCAGTCAATCTGTTCGCAAAAGGGGCTTGGTGGGCACGCCCAGTAAGATGCAGTGGTTTCGTTACCATGAAATGATTTTACTGATATCCGAAATGTGTGCAGTGTCACTTCTGCAGGAAACTGTACATTTAAGCTTTTCTCCGGCTGCTTTATTTCTAAGCAGTGGTCATTTCCGCATATTTCCACCGTTTCCTTGTTTGTGGAAAATTGTACATGTACTCCTCCTTTGATGCATGTTATTCTAGTGAGATGCAGTTGTTGTGTTGCTCCCAAAGATATGCAGGTCAGCATAATTGTCACCATAAGCCAAAATTGGCCTTGCCTCGGTGGTAGACTTACAGATCTCGCTTTGCACGACTGAGTAACGTGAATTCTTAGGTCTTTTTCCTTTGCTTTCCTAGGCAGAAAAACTCGTTGTCGTGATGTTGCTGAGTCACTTGTCGAGGCCGACGATGTCGTATCGGTCATAGGTGATTTTCTTTCCTCTGTTTCAATAGTCTCCGTTAGATCAGAGCCCACTTTCCCTTTTGAATTCTCTAGTTCTGACAAGGATTTGGTAGAGTCCTTTCTATCCTCGTCGAGCTCAAGGGGAATGAGCATATTGATCGAACGTTCTGTGTGAGATTTTCCTGTTCGTAAGCGAACAGAACGGACGATGCCATCAGGGTCTATTATGAGTTCTGTCACAAGACCCATTTGCCATTGTCCCCTAGGAATGTTATCGTTCATAACTAAAACAAGTTCTCCAATTTTCGGATGTTTCCTTGTAAAGCTTTTCTGATTAATGCGAATTTGATGAAATTTCCTAAGTTCCAATAAGTACTCTGCGGTCCAGTGCTTCCATAGTTGCTCCAGCGACCTCTGGATTGATTCAACGTATGTAATAGCGCTGTCCCTAGTGGATATTGAGGGAAAGTATTCTCGATCATTAGTGTCTTCATCCGAATTGTCTCGCAAGGCAAAAAGATTGAGGTCTGCATAGGGTAGAAGGAAATCTATTGGCCGAATGAGTTTCATGTCTTCTAGGGAATTTCCCATATAAGTGAGAGGTCGTGAATTTACCATCGCCTCACATTCTACTACGATGGTATGAAATTCTGTGTCATTGAATGTCCTTCTACCTGCTACCTTCTTGAATGCTGATTTCATCACTCCTATAAGTCTTTCGTAAAACCCCCCCTTCCAGGGAGACAGAGGTGTGATGAATTTCCACTCAATTTTTCCGTTGGCTAAGAAATTATCGAGGGTTTTATTTGCGATTTGAGATCGATTATTTACTGTGTTAATGATTTGTTCTCCTAGTCTGAAGTTGGTGGCATTATCGGAAATGATCGAGCTGGGTTTCCCTCGCCTGGCAGTAAGCCGACGTAGGGAACTGATCACCTCTAAAGCACTGAGATTGCCAACTACTTCAAGGTGAATCGCACGTGTTACCATGCAGGTAGCTAGGAGGATCCATCGTTTGTGATCAATTTTTTCGGAGTCTGTGATGCGAAAAGGTCCTGCTAGATCTACACCTATGTGCGTAAAAGCCCGGCATCGATTCACTCTCGCTCCAGGTAGCGGAGGTGAATTGGGATAGAAATACGGTTTGCCATTCCATTTCTTGCAAATCATGCATTTGCCAACTTGCTTTTTCACAACCTGTCGGCCTCTCGGTATCCAAAATTGTGTTCTTATATTAGCCAGGGTTCCATTCACCCCTTGATGACCATAGTATTCATGGAAATGGGAGACAATCAGGTTTGTTAACGGATGGTGCGGAAGTAGAAGAATAGGTTCAATTGTTTCCTTGGGTAGATATCTAGCTCTAATGCGCCCTTGGCATCTTATTATGTGCTGAGAATCTTGAACCAGATGTAGCTCTTGCCATTTTTTGAAGTCGTCTGGACACATATGTTTCTGTATAGTTCTTATTAGAAAGTTTTCAGCGTTTTCTACATCTTTAGCGCCTATGTAGTTTATTGGAGTGGTGGACGTGATCCTGCATAATTCAGGGATAGCAGTAATCAATTTGTTTTGATATTCCATCTTTACTCTGTCGTATACTTTTGTTTTGATAAATTTCAAGATTATTGCTGCAACTTTTCGGCATTTCTGGAAACTGGAATAGTGGCGTTGAAAAATCACACACCTTTGGATCTGTGATTCGGTTTGGATAAAATTTATTTTTGTTTCGTCAACCGAGGTTGTTTCGGAGTCGTCTTTCGGTAAATAGAATTGCGGAATAGCAGGCCATTGTGACCTGTCTTGTTTCAAGAAAGGTGGACCATCCCACCACATATGATTATCCATTTGATCTTTGGTTAAGCCTCTAGTTGCGCAATCGGCCGGATTCAGGTCTGATGGAACATGGTGGATAATTGTCGGAATGTTTTTCACGGTCTTCCAGTTTTCTATCCTTTCCCGAATTTCCTTGCACCTGTTTTCCACAAAAGTGCCTGACCTCGCCTTAGACTGCACCCAGTGGAGGGCCACCTGGGAATCGCTGTAAAGGCGGATTAAGCTTATTTTTACTCCTATTTCTTTCAAAAGGAAGTCGGTAAGGCGTGTGCCAATTAGTATAGCAATTAACTCTAGCCTTGGGATTGTCATCGTTTTATGTTTATCCTTCAGTGGGGCCAATCTCTGTCTTGCCATGACTATTGAACAATGAAGGATTCCCCAGGGGTCTATCGTTCTCAGGTATACTGTTGCTGCATAAGATTTTTCGGATGCATCCACAAAAGTATGGAATTCATAGATGTTGCGTTCAGCGCCTGTGCTTATCGAGCGACAGATCTTGGCTTCGTAGCCGTCTGCACTTGCGCAAATATTCCGCCAAGCCTGCTCATCTTCAGAGTTCAGATTATTGTCCCACTCATAGTCTTGCCTCCATAGTTCTTGCAGAAATAATTTAGCTGATAAAATTAGGGGCGCTAAAAAACCCAGAGGGTCGAATGTGGCATGAGCTTGTTGTAGAACTTTTCTTTTTGTAGGCTGTTTTTTATAACTCAATTTGCACTTGAGTACAAATACATCTTGTGATGGGTCCCATTGAATCTCAAGAATTTTATGGAGCTTGCTCCTCGAGATGTCTTCGGAGTCAATGGCTTCATTACAGCTTTCATCGTTTGTCATAAATTGACGTAAGTTCATTGACATGTTTATGAACGTTTTCTTGCAGGCCCGATATTTATCGTAGAGAGACTCGTTGGATGTGTCTGTCATGAGGACATTGTCCACATATAAATTTTTGCTTATTTGCTCATATAGATCTTGGCTATATTCATTTTGTTGAGATATTCCATATTGAATAGAAATCCCAAATAGGAAAGGTGAAGCGTTAATACCGAAAGGAAGTCGACGAAACCGTAGTATACGTATATTCTCCGGTGTTGGTGGTTTTTCGGTATTTTTGAGCCACAGAAATCTTACGGAATCCCGCTCACTTTTCTGAAGGTGTATCATGTGAAAAGCTTTCTCTACATCAGCTATCATTATCTTTTTGCCTATCCGTGCACGTACCAGAATGCCGCACAGATCCGGTAAAATTAGAGGACCCTGGTGAATGACGTCATTAAGACTGAAATTCCCTTTCATTTTTGATGATGCATCCAGAACAATTCGTGTCTTAGTTGTCTCACTGCTTTCTTTGAAGACTGCCTGATGTGGTATGTAATAGCATGGGTTATCATGGTCGGGTAACTGATGGGCTTCTTCCACAATATTCTTTGTAAGCTGTTCCTCAATAATTTCGCAGTAATTCTTCCAGCAAGTTGGATTCCGCTCCGTAATTTTGAAGAGTTGATGCAGCCTACTAACTGCCATATTATAGTTATCAGACAAACGGTGCTTATTTTCTTTCCAGGGGAATCTTACATATATTTTTCCGTCGTGCATTTCAACAGACGAGAAAAAGTCTGAGATAATGCGCTTATTTTCCTCTTCGCAACTTCGATAGTCCTCTATTCCAACATTTTGCAATTTCCATGTTTCTGAGTAATCAGGGTTAGCATTATCGGCCGACGTCATGAGGCTGTATGTATTGACAGCGCCAGAAATTGTGGGAATACCAGTTTCTTGCTCTGTTCGAGATCCAGATATCACTGGTCCGAACATTGTCTGAATCACAAAAAATCCAGAAGGAAGGCGGAAGCCTATTTCGTCAAGAAGGACAATCAAATTAAAATAGTCTATTCCAATCAGGATTTCTGGTAATATTGTTTCTTTGTCTAGACACACATTCTCTCCGGGAAAATGACGTAGGACTGACTCCTTGTCATTGGTGGATAATTCTTCGAGTTCTATACCTGTAGTGATATTGTCGTGCGTTAACAAGTTAACCTCAAGGCGTTCTCCTTTAAAGTTATAGAGCGTGGTTTTAACCGTTTTCACCGTTTTACGTTCAGCTCTTCCGCCAAAGGTGGTCACTGTGATTGTTTTCTGCGAAACTGGTTTTAGGTGGAGACGAGAGACTAAAGATTGAGTTATGAAGGATTGATCGGATGCAGAATCTAGCAAGGCATGAACTGTTTCTAATATGTTATTCTTTTCATTGGGAATTTGCAGTGTTACTATCATTAGGCGACTCGTTTGCTCTGGTATTTCGTTGCGTCTTGTTTTCCAATAGCTGCCTTCGACTTGATCTTTTGTAGGAAAATAATTTGTCATAACTTTCACAGTGTGCACTGACGTGCGGGTAGGAGATGGCGATTGGGAGAAACGCACCTGCCGTCTCTCCTGCCTCGGAGAAGAGAATCTCAAGGATGATCTTAGCTCACTGTTGTTATTTTCATAAGGGCGTATATTGTTCTGGGGTGAGCGATGATCGCCCCAATTTCGGTTTCTGCTTCGCGGTGAGAGGTGTTGTCCAGGTGAACGTGCTCGTTCTCGTGATGGATAATCACGTCTTTCCCTGAAGTTGTACCGTCTTTCATTCGATCGCCCTCTCATTTCCTGTCTTTTTGCCCCGGATAAACACAGAACTGGGTGGTGATTTCCTTTGCATCTGTAGCATGAGCCTCTGATGCACGAGATAGTTCTATGTTTGGGACTGAAGCATTTCCAGCACAGACTCAAGGCTTTCATTCGCTCGACCTTCGACTGTGGTGTGGGATATTTCTTACAGTTCTGGAATTTGTGATGTAGATTACATCCCCAACACCTAGTGTTCGAGGTCGTGGAATAAGTTTGAGTGTGGAAGGTTGATGAATGCTCTTCATAATTGGAAGTATCTTTACGGCTTTCCAGATGCTCTTTGCGTCTCACCACTATCGTCAATTGTTTCAAGAGTTCTTCCATATTCCAGTCGTGTCCTGAGTCAAATTCTTTACGGGCCACTTCCTCCTGAATCTTCTGAGGAAATACCTCCATTACCAGGCTTATCATATGTGTGGTATCGACCACTTCTCCTTGTCTCCTCAGAGTAGCAACTATTGCTTCCACGTCGTTTAGGGTATTGCGAAGAGACCGAGGATCATCTCGAGTTAGTTTCATCGATTTTAGTTTATGTATCGTTGTCATGGTAACCCTTTTTGGGTCTTTGTATTGACTTAATAGTTGTTCTATTGCCGTCTCGTATGCATCACCTGTCTTTGGTATCATTTTTAGTGCTCTTGCAGCGTCTCCCTTGCAGCAGCTGACTAGTATTGAGAATTTCTCTATGTTTGAGTAAGGTTGTCTATGCACGAGTTCGCTGAAGAGTTCCCAGAAGTTGTCAAAGTCAGAAATTTTTCCACTAAATTCAGGTATCTTGATTTCATTTCCGATGAGACGCTTATCGAGCATGCGTCCCATTTGTTGCGTAGTGAAAGCATCTACTGGTTGGCTCAGGTTTTGGTTCGGGTTTAGCTGTTGTTTCATTCGAGTTTCTTGACCATCTATCTCTAATAATCGTTTCTGTAAATTGCGGCTCATTGTTCTGGCTTCTTCAATGGGTCTTTCTCCATTTTTCGATTTCCAGTAGGTTTCAAATTCAGATTCCATGGTGTTATCTTCTTCTAGGTGTCTGAGAATTGTACAGTAGCCCTCATTATAGTACCTCAAAAGCTGCTCTGTTTGCGCTTCAAGGCTCTTTAGCAGTTCTTTTACTATTAAGGATTTATTGAACAAGAATTCTTGAAGTTCTTTAATGTTTGTGGGAAAAACCCAAGCATCTGCGAATTCTTCAGTTTCTCCCAGTAATTTTACTAGATAATTTAGTTGTCTAGAGATCTTCTGCTTTTCAGTTTTCAAGGTTTCGCTGGATTTCGACATGTCTGTTGTCGATAATCCGGCCAGTGTAACGGCCTGTGCCGTGTGCTATATATATACTGGGCGCCGGCTCTTATCACCGGTTTTCATGTGCGCCGGAATTTCTGTCACCTCAGAGTACGACCACATAGAACACCTGCGATCACCGTGACATTTTTTAACAGATGACCAGTCTGTGAGTTCCACGTTCGCTCATTTTTACCGATCAGAATTCTTTTCACTTTCGATCTGCCTCATAATTGAGTAAGTAACTTTATCTTATTTCTTCTTTTTGTTTGTCTCTTTTTAATAGTCTGATGAATTGTCTGCAGCCACGATTTTTGCTACTTTAGCCGGTGCCATCTCAGCAGACTACTACTTTGAGTAGGCCTTATTCATCGTCGTGGTCAAAGATCCTCTTGGCCACCAACGGGTTTTCTTTCGAGTGAACCATCTCTAGATGAACTTTTCGGATTCATCACCGGGTTTTCTTTCAAGTGAACCATCTCTAGATGAACTTTTCGGATTCATCACCGGGTTTTCTTTCAAGTGAACCATCTCTAGATGAACTTTTCGGATTCATCACCGGGTTTTCTACGAGTTCTCCGTCTCGACTTCACTATTTATGCGCATTATTTGACCTTTTTTTCAAAGTGACGTGGAAGTAGAATCCACGTGTACAATTTAGCCCATTAGTTGAACGGAGCTGCGGATATAAATCTTCGCCAGCGATCAAACCGCGCTGGCCGGTGGTGTCGCGAACGCCGCACGGCCAGCCGTACTGATCGCGCTTGTTCTGTGCACTAAACGCAGCAAGTAGACCACATGTAGGAAGATGCTATGACTATAGGTGTACCAAGGATTTTTTTTTCAGAAGGCCTTGTTTAGGACGTTAAGTTGATCAGAAATAGCGTGCCTGAACGAGTCTTCTTGTTTTGGAGGTTTATGTTTACTCTTGTGAAGGCTTGTTACCAAAGTTTCCACTACCGGCGCCATTTCGAGAGTGGCGCATGTACCATTAAAAGGCGAAATGGGCTCAGGCTCTTTACATCCGGCTCCGATGCACCATTTTGAGAATTTGCATCACTAATCTCATGAGGGTTTGGTGGTTCAATCGATTTGTATTTTTAAATATTTATTGGATCTATACATACACATAAAGTATGCTATCAAACGCAATCTATACTTTTCCCATAGCAAGAGACTGAGGATAATTTTAGTTTTCCTATTTAGACTCTAGTTAATTTCCCTTTCATATTACTTTGGTTATTCCAATTATTCTAGAAATGCTAGTGGGTCCACCGACCGGTCTGAGCAGCGCCAACAGATCTGTGATCTGTTGTATTCGTCTTCTCCCTACATTCCCAGAATGACGTGCCAGCAGTTTGGCGCGCCCCCGTTAGTAAACTTGGGGCCCTTTTATACGAGCCATAAGGGGTGTAAAATGATGATGTCATTCACGTGCCAGATACTGGTCGTTCGTTGGAGTAGCAAGACACGCCGCCACTCACGTACAAACTCGGGACTGGTCGTACTTCGAGTTGTCAGATATCGTGAACCCGAGGGTTCACGACAAGCTGAGATTGGAGAGCTCTTTTCACATATCACGCCATAAAAGCACGCCCCACGCGACAATCACCTTTAACTTCACCACATTTACACCAACCCCTTGTTTGCTTACGTACTACCCTACTGATGCGTGCCCTGAGAGTTTTGATCAAGCAATAGCCGATAGTTAGCCACAAAAGACCTGATTTCCGCGAAATAGCGGAGGATTAGTTGAAAATTAGCTGGTTGCCGCGCAATAGCCGTCATGTAATGCTCACCTTGAAACAGCCGCAAAAAATGCTCTCCAATGAAGTATACGACGCAATCTTGTGGCAGGTTCGGATGTCAACACCGCCGTCGGTTCAGCTACCCATGTTCTCTCGGTTGTTTCGCAAACAACAAGGTCGCAGTAGCAAAGATTTAGTAGAGAAATAGCTCATCAGGAAGAGCTGTTAAGCCTGGTGGGTTATTTCTCGGCCAAGGCTCTCAGAGAAGAGTGCCTTTGATGATGTTCTGTCAGTCATTGACGCATCATTGCTATTATCAACGTCTCGTAGGCATAATTCATAGTCCTCGCCGCAGGCGCGGCACGCGCGGTGGGCTAAGGCTTAGTGCTTACCTAGCGCGACGCGCGACAGCAACAGCGCATACCAGAAATATCGACTTTCAGTCGATATCTAGGACAAACACTATGTCGCGTCGCCCATCGCGCGAAGTATGCACTAGGTCTAAAGAAGTTCTCATTGCGCGAGACGAGCGGTGAACAACTACTAAATCTCTAGCGGCACAGCCACGGCGGTGTGGATCAAAGTTGGGCCTCAAATGTGACATGCACACAAATTTCTGACTTGCGTTTGCGTATACGGTAGCCTGGAGTAGCTCCTGAATTATTTATGTTGGAGTGAACTTAGACTGAGAAGCGAGTATTCATTCCAATGCTGGAACCGCCATGACGGTCCGTAGCGTGGGCACTCTCAAAGTCCATCGCGCTTCCCACGCGCGTGCCGCTCTTGCGATGAGGACTATGAAAGATGCCATAGGTCATTTGTGTAAGTCCGTAGATATTATCACACAGCCATGATAAAGGTGTTCGAAACCACACTCCCTCTTCACGTGAAGCTGCTATTTTCGATTGTATTTAAACAAGTTTAAAACAGAAAAGCATCACATTTCGGAAGTTGGCGAACTACCAATTGGGTAGGCCCTCTAAAGGCACAGTTTAAGGTGCAGTGGCGTGCATAACCGCTAGGTGCGGCTTTCCTCTACCGTTTCTCCCCGTACAGCTTAATCTTTTGAGATACCTCAACTGGATGGAGGTGTTCAGTTGCCTTGCCATTTTGGCTGCTTTCCGCCCTTGAGTAAGCATTCCCTTATGTTTTTTTCTTTCTGTTTTTAACAAAAGACAGATTCTCAAAGATACAACCAGTTCACCCAACTAATCCTCATCTTCGAATCCGTTGCCACCCTGCCCCAACTTTTGGAGCCATCTCTTCATTTTACCCTGAACATCACTGATTGGGTCATTGCGATGAACTTTTTCCGCCAATGCCCTAGTAGGTTGTTAAACTACATGAGAGGGACCGGACGGTCAAAGGCGAGGGACTGACGCTTTTGTAATACTTCTTTATCGCTGCAGCGACAGATCTTTGTCAACTTTCACCCACGAGCATGAACATCTGTGCCCCCTTGCTTTCAGGAAGTATCAGTGAGCCCTTCCTTCAACACTTAATGGACCGCGTGTTCACACGGCGCACCCACGCCGGAAACTCGATTTTTTCGTTTTATCTCAAGAAAAACGTATCCCTGCTGGTTATTGCTTTTATATCTATGCTTTGTACAACTTCCATAACTGGTATGCAGATATTACGCTCCAAACATCTCCTTTTGATATAGGCAATTACAACAAAAAGTCAATTCAAAAACTCACTGAAGTGATTGGCCGTGGAGCGCTCGGTCTTCCAAGTGTTAAAAGGCTGTCGCGGCAAAATTTCCTTCCATTCAACGCCGCGACGAGTCGGGCAGAGGTGTTATGCCGGGATCATACTTCCGTCGTGGCGATGAGTGAGAAAAGACTATGTCGAGCAACCGCGGCGATATTGAGCATCGGAATGAATCGACTGTTTTAATGAGCAAGCGAGCAGTTCGTGAAGTGAAGCGGTCATCCGAGAACGGTTGGCACATCAGCTCTCAGCCGTATCGCCGGAATTTTCAACAATTTTACATACGTCGAGATGTGCATATCTCCTCCAAATTCCGGCGATGCATCTGAAAACTTAGATGCGAACCGTTCTCGGGTGAATATTCCATGCCACTTCACCTTAAGGCGGTGTTCACGATAAGAATCGTTTTTCTATTTTTCCGCCTATCTTGAAAACGGTCCCATGCTAATTCCGATGATGTCTCTAGAATCGTAAAAGACCTTCCGGGAACGGAGTTATAGTCCCTCAAAAATTGAGCTAGGGAAGCATGGTGGACGAATTGTCCAAGGCTTGTAACTTCCGTCTTTTGCAGCCAATGTATGAGAGCTGACCTGAGTAAAGAGAGAAGTCGAAAAATTAAGGGAAGAACGGGGCTACTGATAGGAAACCTTCGCTCATCTCGCGATCTCGAGCATTCATTTGTTCACGTCGGAGGGCGGGAGTTGCCCTTTTGGGGTTTGTCTTGCGCTCAAAGTGACAACTTCGGGTTTTTTGGGGCTCTTCCTGGCTCGTTTTCATGCGTTTTTTCGACGTTAATGTTACAGTGTGCCCCTCCACTACCCATTCCTAGTGGAAACTGAAGCAAGTTTTTTATCGTGAGCTCTGCCTTTAAGAACTGTCGATCTGCTCATGAAAGCAATCGATTCGATCCGCAGCGCAATATCGCCGTGATTGATCGATATAGTCCTTGCTCAAGCATCGTCACGACGGGATCATGATTCCGGCGAGGCGGCATCACGACAGTCCATATCGATTTTCGGTTGATATATTCATGGTGAACATTGTGTCGCGTCGCTTTTCGCAAGGAGTATGATCTCAGCCGCATTGCTTCCAGAGGCGTAATTCTGTTATACTCAATCGAGGTAACCCTGGCAGTCGTAGGGTCTTGATACCCTCTTGGCAGACAGGTTTCTTATTTGTTGTTTCTTGTATCTCCGTGGTCAGTACTCAATCTTCTCAGTGCTCTAGAGCAACAAATTATAAAATGCGTGTATACCTTTCATCTACTCTCTTTGCCGCTTCTTCCATTTCTAGGCATGTTTTGGCAGCTTTATCCACTTTGAATGAACTTTTCTCTTTCAAGTTCTTCTCTTCTGGTGTTTCATTAATTTTTTTTGGTGGCATCAAAATCAACGATTCGAAAAAACCGCGCGTTCGAAAAAGCGCATTAAAATATAAATAATCGCGACGGCTTGTCGCCGCTGAAGTATGGTAAGGCCTTAGCCATAGAAGTTCTGTAACTATACAAACTCCATAGTCCATGACTTTCTCCAAGGGCATAGTAGTCTGACGCTCCCATGATGCGGTGTGTTAATCCGATCGCTCAACAAACCTCATAATGCCGTCGTCAGCGTTCGTTAACTCCCGAAATCATCTCACCATTTTGTCTGAAGTAGCATCTTGGTATATCCTCTCAGGCGATTATTGGCCGCCTGGCAGTTCGGCTCGTTTTTCCAATCTGCGAGTCGGCTCCTGTTGCTGTCCGGGCCACTGCTGTTGCTGTCCGGGCTATTCCGGTTGGCCCGAACAGCAACAGCAGTAGCCCGGAGATTGGAAGAACAAGCCGAACTGTCAGGCGGCTCTGATTCCTATTCGTTGCGGCTCGGGGCCGAGAATCGCCTGAGCTGGCAGTTATGTTATATAGGCGACCGAGCATGGTAAGTTCAGCTATGGATATGGTGAGTTACGTCACTTTTGAATGTTAAGAATGCCTGTTTATACACTGCACTTCTCAAATAGCAACCAGAGTTATCATTTCCAATTCATTTTTTTTGAAAATTTTCTCAGGAAATACAGCACAAAACTTTAGAATCACCCCGATAGCGCCGCTACAACTTAGACGAAATTTTGCATAGCTTGGTAGCTTTTGAGTACATTATAAAGACGTAATATGTTCTCCAACATGCAATGAAATCTTCTCGACAGGTAATTGGACAGCAGATAATTCTCATTTTTACCGTATATGAAGTATTTTATCTTAGCTTATCCTGCGTTAACCTTCGTCACCTAGTATACGACAACAAGCTGAATCGACAATCCTGGGTGTCAGCAGTCATACCCGTCTATCGGCGGGACCCCAAAGGTTGAATCAATTTGATAAAGTTCAGTTGGGCGAATTCAGTCCGTTATTAGTCAATTGAAGAAAAATACTCTATTTTTGGTTCCGTTTTCAAATTGAATGTTGGTTTTTGAACAGTAGTAGAATGATGAAATTTTTGTTTCGCCCCTGTCCTTTGACAATTCATATCTCTAGTTACCACGGGACTTTTCAGTGAAGAAGGTAGCTAGGGGTTTTTATCAGTTTTTTAGATTATTAATTTTAGTCAAATCTAATCATCTGCTTTCAGGAGCAAAACGAAAGAAAGTCAACAAACAAGAAATGGAGGAGGTGCGAGCAATGGTTCATTAAAAAAGATTGTGCCCATATTCTCTTTCGAATGTGCTTCTCCTTGAAGTTTTACTGTTTATTTTACCGCAGGACTTCAAGAGACTTTTGCCAGATTTTCTCAGCAGAGCAGCGCAACCCATTCGCTGGTAAGGAATTAGACATACGCTGACACACAGAAACATCGTGTCAACTTGTGAAACTACCGATTTAAAATATACAGTCGGTACGAATCTCAATGATGCTTTGCGTTCCTTACTGTGTGTTGGCGCAGACTCAGTGAGTATATCTTATAACATGCGCATACGTTCAACGAGTCTCTGCCAGTGCACAATAAAGAACACTAAGCATCCGTGCGATCTGTTCCGACCGCTCGTTATAAAATACGTGCACCGAGTTTGAGTCAACCGTAAATGGGAAACTGAAAGTATCAGCGCGATCTTTGTCGGCAGTATTCAATATTCCTTATTCACCATCATGATGAAACGGCCTTGCCAGCTGTCAGCCAAAGCGTCATGCCGTCATGCGAAAGGCTTGGACCTACTGCATACTTCATCGGGGGTGCGGCGGCGTCACCACGACAGAGAGTCCTTAACGACGTGATCGGTCAGCGGCCGGTCGCCTGCTAATGGAGATGACGCAATATTCCGTCAAGGACCAAATGCACACTATTTTCTTGACAGTGCTTTTTCTCAACTCCTTCTAATAATAGGGTCTAATCTTCTACAGTCCAACCCAGGCTAGTTTTTAGGTGCTTGACACAGAGCTGTCATTTATTTTCGTCCCCCCTTTTTTGAGTGATTACGTTATCCGTGAAGTGATCTTGTTCAATTTCCAATCTGACTAAAGCTTCACCTATGGAGATCCTCAAGGCAGTGATCACTGATAAGATACTCCTTTCGATAATCATGTAAGGTGGCTGAGTGACGTTTTATACACCGTGAGAATAAGCGATTCATAAAAAATCTTAGGCCGGGATCATACTTCCCGCGTTTGCGCCGCGTCGCTCATCGCTGGAAGTAAGATCCCGGCCTTAAGCCGATGGTGAACTGCATAGTGATCAACACCCAAAAACACTCATTTTAGGAAATATTGTACCTAACCGAATCTAGAGCATTTATCTACCGACTAAGTTATACATATCGGCGTGACCTATCCAAACCTATTGAAAATCGCTCAGCAAATCTCATCACAAACGAATTCGAGGCCATTTACCGATCAAAATTTGCTGAAGCGAAAGTAGGTGTCGTAGTGCAGTGCACGACGATACGACACACCGTCCAGATGGCGCTAAACAGCGCGCACATTGTGGAAAAGTGTAGATTAGCCGCGACGCAGGCACGACACCGTCGCTTTTTGAGTCGTTTATGCTTACGCCGCGGCGCAGCAAGATGCGATACAGCCATATCGATCACGCGGCGCCGCGCGCGGCCTCCACCTTGGTGCTGTCGCGCCGCCAGGGGAGAGAGGGCGGCGCGGCGGCCGCTTGCAATGCGCATCAAAATTATATGATTTTTTGCTGTTATTTCATATACATTCTCAATTTTTATTGCTCTGATTCATCCCTAAAAGTTCTTCTGAGGTCCTGGACGTTGTTTAGAGTAGGCTGCGTGGTGGAAAGTTAACATTTTGCTTTGAATTCATTTTTCTTCAGAAAAAAAATTCGAAGACTCCGTCTGTTTTCGAGTGCGGTGTTATGATACAAAAGATCATAAATGTTTTTTGCAGAAGAAATCGCTCATTACAATCGGTTTTGTGTTATGTCAGAGCTACTGTCAGAGCTCAGCCATGCCACCGCGTCAATTCGACGCAGCCCGATTATACATCCTAGTGGCGCAGCTTTTCAAGCTGCGCGCCGCGCCGCCTCACTTTTCGCTGCAGTATAAACGACCCCTATAGCGGCTCCCACAAGATTGGCCGCGCGCGACGTCTGTCAGTGCTATGCGCGATCGATCACTGCGCTGGACGCGGCGGGTTGTACCAGTTCGTACAGCGCGACCCCGTCGCCGCGAAGAAAGCACACTTTATAGCAATGTTAAAAGGGCATGGTGTAGTTGCCGTCACACACAAAAACTGCGGTAGAAGACGCCAGATTTCATTATCGATCGACAGCACTGCTGATTTTCTGAGTGAGCTACGGTTTTTTTCTTGTCTGCTTCGGCATTATTTTTGTTTCTGACTCTTATAAGATTAAGAATAGGGGATTTTCTTAGTGTGCGAGAGGACTACGCCGTTTTTTTTTTCACTTTTAGAACGAAGTTTTGAAAAAACACTACGAAGCCCGAACAAACTTTAATTTCCCTCAAGCACTAAGAATAGTCCCTATTCGCAATATTTGAGCAGTTAGAAACAGAAATAATGCCGAAACAAACAAGAAAACAGAAAAACCGTAACTCACCCAGAAAATCAGCTGCGCTGTCGATCGATAATGAAATCTGACGTCTCCCACCCCAGTTTTAGTGTGTGACCGCAACCACACCCTGTCCTTTCAACATTGCGATAAACTGTATGCACTAGGCCTTAGTGCTTAATTCCCGCGACAGTGCATGTCAGCAATATCGACTTTCGGTCAATTTATATGACGAACCCCATGTCGCGTCGCGCGAACTATGCACTAGGTCAAACTGCCATGTTTAGTTTAGTTTACTTTAAAAAAACCCACCGGTAAAATTGATGGCGTGAATGTAGATTAGGTGTAGAAGGCATGGCAGGGATTTGATTTCTTTTAACACTTTTGCCCCAGACTTCGCTAAAGGGGGGGTCTATAAATATTGCTTATCACGAATCTGATGCCCACTAGTTGATTTTCGAAATAGCAGCGCCAGCTATTTGAGATAATTGTAGTAGCTTAAATCTACATCTCAAAAATTGCTGCCTTATTCCCGAGGGTTATCCTAGTTGCTGCACAAGGATCTGCTGTTTACTTTGCGATTTTCAATAAAATTTTTCGTCGACTGCGGTGAGTTAGCCATCGGTCAATATGTATTATTTCAGATTTCACTAATTTCCGAGCGGAGGGTGGGTGGGTAATTTCGGGAGGGGGCTGAAAGGCTGCCGTAGGTCAATGCCCAAGATTTTGCTGAAACTTTGCTTCAGGGTATCATTGAATGTGCTGGACATTAAGTTGGTGTTTATTTCAAGATTTTCAATGGAATTTTGCCGTCTGCAGTTCGTTATCCGTTGTATGGTTTCAGGCTTTGGTGCGAGCTCGCCCAGGTGGTCAGTTGGTGGGGAGGGGAGGTGGGTGGGGAAGGGGATGGCGATCACCCGATTCCCATTTTAAGATTTCTGATGGAACTTTCGTCGGCTAAACAGACAACTCTATAGATCATAGTTTCTAAGTTTGTCGAAAGTTCTACATGAGGTTTATTAGGGTATCACAATCTGAAGATCGTCCATTTTTCGAATTTCCGAAAATTCCGAAACCGAAAATTTCCGAAGCCGCTTTTCAAAACGCCTTGTCAAACAACTAGTTGTGGAGCGCACCGGTTCGCTGCACAGATTCGCCGTGGAGCCTGCGGGCTCTAGAGTGTTGAAGGTCTTTCGACTTAAGATAACTTTGTTGATCGCAGCCTCACTTATCGCGGTGGGGGTGTATGTCGCGGAGGGCGGCTAATTCCTCGTGAGGGAAACCGTTGTGTCGGGCCTCGCACTCTAGTCAGGCGGCACCCCGAAAACCGGGAAGAGTTTTAAGGTCCTTAATTCAGATCCAGTATCAAGCCTATTGATACTAAGATGTTCGCCAGATTCCCCTCTTTCTTCCAATGCTCTTAGTTCTCATGCTTATTTATGTTTTTGATCAACTGGGTTCATTTAAGTCAAGCTTATCAAAGCCAAAAAAATTACCCGCGCTCTAACTTTTTTTTAATTAACATTAAATTTCTACAATGTTTACTTTGGAAGTATCCTGGCTTTGCCTCCTTTGTTAAGTGTTGTAGGTTATAATGTGTTGAAATTGCGCTATTAAAGAGCGAAATGCTTCCCTAGGCGTCACCACTAGTATACTGTTTGCTAACATTCACTTTATAGGCAAATATAAGTGTTATTCCTCCTTTTAGGTTCGTCCTAGTCTATTTCCTTCCTCTCGTTTAGTTAGTTGTTATTCTGTCGATCGAACGGCGCAGAGGCAGGGACGCGAGGAAATCACTCTCGCCACCCTAAGCCTGTCGCTGTACTATCTCGTCGCAGCGCATGCTGCTATCGATCGACCCCGCCTTCTGCCTTTTCAAGGCGAGGCGTTTCGTTGTACAAGATTCTTTGTCATATGTGGTTGCCTCGGAGAAATGTCTCTCCCAATAAACATCTAAAACCACCAGTCGACGTGATTTGGGGGCCGAACCGAGGCCGAAGAAGAGGACCAGACATCCGCCCTTAGGCCGCTTTCATACGGCTATGCCGTGTAGTCCTGCTCCTGTAAAGAAAGCAGTGTAACCTTTCCTTCGCGGAGCGGTCGGCGTGTGTACTGCTGCACGCTGTCGTGTTAGAGATACATTCGTGTCTCTTAAACCAGTGTGTTTCGATCGTTATCCGCGAAGTGGTGGGGATACTTTGTCGTGGCGTTGGCCACGTTCCGAAGCTCGACTACGTGTCGATTGCGGCTGTGTCTCGTGGCCGAAGTCTAATCTGAGAGAGAGTTAGCGTCTGCAAGAATCGATGTCTACCAGCAGTAAAGCTGAGGAAAACTCCATCGGAATGAGCCGCTCTACGGTTGGCAAGTCCACCACGTTCCAGCAACTATCCGCCATGGAGGCGATGAACCACCTTACAGATAAGGTCGGAAGCTTAGTGAATCAGTGCACGGAATTGGTGAGACAGTGCAGCACAGCAATGGATGGGTGCGTCGCAGCCATGAACGGTGTCCCAGAGAATGTTTAGGAAGAACATCAGGAAAGCCGAGCCCGTCGGAAAACGGTGACTAAAGGGTTCCCGCAACATGTCGGAACACTCATCGCCGAACAGTGCAAACTCATGGAGGTGGAATTGCTGAGACTAAGGCAGGTAGAGAATCTGCTGCTATCCGCGCGGAGTACACTTTCTGAGGACTTGCCAGCTGTCCAGGAGCTGCTACAAGCTAAGCAGGACCATCAGTGCATGAGAGAGCTAGCAAGCTTACTCCATGTCGATTCTACTCATGTTGTGGATAGGACAAAAAAGTTGGTCAATTTCTGCAAACAGTGCAGTCGTTAGGAGCGCTGTAATACTTTTTGTGCCAGCGTTAGCAGCCAAACGTTTCCCAGAAGACTCACCACACGGCTTTTGAGCAGCCCAGCGACGGCGAAGTGAAGCGGCCAAACGTTTCCCAGAAGACTCACCACACGGCTTTTGAGCAGCCCAGCGACGGCGAAGTGAACTGTTACTTCGCAGGTAACGCAGAGTGCGGTTCAGAACCAGCGCTGAGGGAGCAGTCAGTACAATCTTCTCAGCATAGTGTAGAGTCGGGGCACTAACTTGCGGATGATCGAAGAAGCTCGTTCCACAACGCGGAGAAAGAATCGCGGCAAGAAAGGCCTAATAAGGGAACCACAATAAGTCATAGTGACCATTCCAAATGAAATGTACTTTTCTAGAACCATTTTTGGACGAAAAGTCCAAATATGCCTATCGCAGCTGCCTAGACCCGCTCTGAGAAAAGTTATGAGCGTTTTTTGAAGCCTTGCAGCAAGGTAAGGGTTTTTGAAGCCCCCTGGAATTTTTAGGGTGTTTTTAAAATTTTCTCCGCATTTTGCTAAAAACATGTACGTAGGGGTAATCTGGGGTGCTGAACACGAATCTGGGGTTCGCTTCTGAAAATTTTGAGGTTTACTGTAGGTTACGGTTGGTAACATGCCATTTAGAGGGCAAAACCTACCCCAAAATTCCGATAATCGACAAATGGACATCGAATTCGTATTCAGCACCCCAAATAACCCCCACATAGAAACATTGAGACAAATCTGAGACTTCGACCAAACTACCGTATACCCACCGTAATCTACCGTAAGCTGTCAAAAATCGAAAAACTGACATCAGATTCGTGTTCAGCACTGCAGATAACCCCCACAGGAACGATTTGAGCTACATCTGTCGTCACAATCCAGAAATCGTCAAAAGTTGATTTTGCCGTCAATTTTCTCTGCCGGTGGGAAGCTTTGAACAAATATAGTCGAAAACTTTGAAAAAACGACAAATGAACCTCGGATTCGTGATCAGCACCCCAAATAACCCTCCAGGACAAATTTTTAGTCGAATCTGGAATATTTTTTTGAAACGCTTCGAGAGCCCTCTAATTGGTAAAAATAAGCGCCCAACCGAAAATCCGTACAAGTCCAAAACGCTGTTAGTCTGCGCAAAGTTTGGAAAATGTTCCTTCACCCAAACTTCGCTTAGTGGGGTAGTTTTGGGCGCTGAACACGATTATTAGCTCCGTTTCCGGAATTGCATAAAAATAATGCGCTTTTGGGAGGGTACAATAGGTACGAAAATCACAGAAAAAACGCTCATAACTTTTTTCAGAGTGCGTCTAGGCAGCTGCGATGGGCATATTCGGACTTTTCGTCCAAAAATGGTTCTAGGAAAGTACATTTCATTTGGAATGGTCACTATGACTTATTGTGGTTTCCTTGTAAGATGTTGAACATCCCAACACGGATGAGTCCCGTCCCGCAGGGTGGGTATGGAAATCTCGAAACGCACCAAAACACAGTAAACGTGTTTGCTTCGATGAGTCTGCCAGATGTAGAGATTTTCAAGGATCCCAAGGGAACACGGTTCGACGACTTCGTTGTCAAGTTCAGGATGAAGTATCTCAAGTTAGGTTTGGACGACGGCAAGCTCGTCCACCTATTTCTCTCCAAGCTTGATGGGTTTCCAAAAGCAGTGGCTGAAGCGCTGCCAAGAAAAGTCCGCGAAGGAAGACTGGAAGGAATCATCAATGGAATGCGGAAGAGTCTGAGCGCTAGCCACCCTGCGCAGCAAATAAAGGCCTATATGGAATTGAAGAAAGATGTAAACGTCACTCGATTTTGTATCGAGCTTGAACGACTGATTAGGATTTCTTACTCGAATGCCTCGGATAAAGAACTAACGAAGACGCGAGCTGGGGAATTCATAATACAACTCACGGACTGGCCCGAGTACTTGCAGCTGTGCTCAACGCTGGAGGCTGCCCCGGAAGGTCGTAAGTATGAGATATTCAAAAGCTTAGCACAACGGTGTGAAAGGAGTCGAGAGGTCGCCTCTACTATGAGGCAATTATTGGAGACGATTCGAGCCGAACATGCAGGAGATAAATGCGAGAATTTATCTCAAGGGTGGCTAAGTAACGAGTCGAACGCGAGTAGTTCTGTACTGGAACACAACTTCAGTCAAGGAAAAGACTCGGTTAAAGAACGACAGAAGAAGTTGCTGAAGTGCTATAATTCTGGCAAGGCAGGTCACTTTGCACGATACTGCAGATCTTCTAGGAAGTCTGACGAATGTGGAGATGCCAATCACGAAGTTTCTTCCACATCAGAAACCTCGAAAAACTTCACCGTTACACTGAATAAGTGGTATGTGGAACTGTGCGCTCACAAACCCAGCAGAACGAGTTGGTAGGGAAGCAGATGGTGTCGAACGTTAAGATACTCGGGGTTTCCAGGAAGGCCTTACTCGACACTGGATCCCAAGTGAGCATCATACCTCTGGAGATGCTCGAAACTGCTCTGAAGTCTGGATTTGTCCTAGACGGAGAAGTAGATTTCCCAGTGAAGAGGTATGCATCCGTATACGGTGCTTCAGGAAACCGAATGACTTTCAAAGGAGCGGTGAGGCCTACCATGCAGTGTGCAACTAAGTACAAGCGTAAGCCGGAACAACAATAGAAAGCATCAATTGCGCGGTGTCCTGGCGCAAAAGTGACGTACATTTGAGCGACTTCTGTGGTATAAGCTCCTGTCACAAACACTTTTGCAGGAGCGAAAGTCCACAAGGAAGAGAAAGACGGTGTGCTCTGCGAGCCAGCACACATTGTGTCGACAGAAGGCAGAGCAAGAGTTGAGCCGCACAGGAAGCATGTGCTCACAAAGAACAAGCAGTGGCGCACAGTGAACTGTTATGCAGCAATACAACATGAGCGAACGGCCGATGAGTCCCATTGTGATAGCCAGGCTCATGGTTGTCAGAGACAGAGACCATGCAAAACTATCATGTCACAGCGGCATCAAGGGAGCAACTCAGATCTGCTCCGACTGTACAATCACAAAAAAGGCTGCCGTATGGTATGTGGAAGCGACGATCGGAAGAGCTATAAACTGGTCGAGGTTATCTGAATGCAAGTGGAGAAAGCGACACGACCGAAGGGATGCTGACGCTGGTGTAAAGTGTAGCGGCGGACGTAATGGTATGGAGTATGGTACTGCCGTAAAAGAACTTGTGATACTTGTGGCTTATAGAGTCAGGGACGACTCTTCTCTGAGAGGGGGGATGTTAAGTATTGTAGGTTATATTGCGCTGAAATTGCTGCCATTGTAGAGCTAAATGCTTCCCTAGGCGTTACCACTAGTATACTGTTTGCTAACATTCACTTTATAGGCAGCTATCAGTGCCTTCGCTCCTTTTAGGTTCTTCCTAGTCTATTTCCTTACTCTCGTTTGGTCAGTTGTTGTTTCGTCTATGAATCGGCACAGAGGCAGGGACGCGAGGAAATTACTCTCGCCTCCCTCGCCACCCTATGCCTGTCGCTGTACTATTTCGTCGCAGCGCATGCTGCTATCGAATGACCCCGCCCTATGCCTTTTTAAGGCGAGGCGTTTCGTTGTACAGGATTCATTGTCATATCTGGTTGGTTCGGAGAAATGTCTCTCCTAATAAACATCTTGAACCACCAGTCGACGTGGTTCCTTCGATTTCCTCCAATTTCATTATTTTTCTCCCCCTCCGTTCTGTAACAAATTGCATTTATATAGTTATTATTGTGAGCGCGTAAATTCCAGTGTGCGCTGTGTTTTGTCAAGGCTGCGATGACTTAGCCGGGCGACGCTGAGTTGAAGCGGCCGCAGCGCGCTTATATTGGATTGCCCCCGCAAGAGGTGATTCTGCCAGCCTGCTGCCCATATTCCTTGCATATTTCGACTTCTTCATCCTTAAATTTACAGAAATATGGGCATTAGGCTGGCGAAAACACTTGAATAACACTGATGGGTTATCTGATACACCCCGCGCGGCCGCGCCCGCTTCAACTCAGCGCCGCCCGGCTTAGTCATCGCTGCCTTGACAGTAGCTGCAGAATACCCCATATCGCCCCGCAAGTTGACTTCCAATTGATCGCGGCTTTCCAGATGGATGCTACTCGAGTTTTGTTGGAGTATCTGACTGAAACTAAGAATTATTTTATTACAATAATAAACTGCATACCTTTCAAGAATTTTTATTCTGAATTTATCCGCCTTGAAAAATGGAGAAGGAGATACGACAGATCGAAAGAAATACGTTTTTGTTTTCCTAACAATCGGAAACCAGGCACTTCGTTTTTTTTTCTCTCAGGTATTCGGTCTAGGCACCTCTCTTTGACCTCTCTGCAATGTCTAATATGCACCCCCCTTCGGTTAACCGGGACGCGTGCCCAGCCCTATTCCAGACCTGTGCGTAAGTGGACTCTTGCAACCAATCTCAATAGCGAAATATACTTAACGCCCTGTATACATCTGCATCCACAATTCATCCAATGAACCGTTATCATTCTTATACAGATCCTCAATAATATTAGGTTGTCCGATAAGTTCTTGCCGTTTTTTTTAAATTAAAAAATTAGCGATCCAAATGAAATTTTTTGGTACAATGTTTTGTGTTATTCGAAAGAGAATTTTTCGCTCTACAAGAAAGTCTATTTGGTTTTTTGTTTCGATTAGTTTTTGTTAATTTTTAGAGCATTTAAATGGAGTGTCAAGTCGACAAAACGAGCATTTTCGACACCATCTACTTTTTGCATTTAACCGAGGTGCCAAAGCCACGGAAGCTGCTAGAGAGATTCGTGCCGTATACGGAGAGGGTGCCATAGCTGAAAGAACTGCTCGATATTGGTTTGCGAAGTTCAAAAGTGGCAATTTCGAGTCATAACAGTCATAACATAACAGGAACAAGTCATAACATAACATAACATAACAAGTCATAAGTCACACAGGAGCAAGTCATAACGAACAACGGAGCATACATTATTGATTAAATTGTTGTTATTTTATGTTCAAAAATAAAGTTATAAAAAATAAAAAAACGGCAAGAACTTATCGGACAACCTGGATATGCTTCTTCAATCATTATCAGTATTACACATGGCGATGAGCTTAGAGAAGATGTTTCCATGAAAAGTACACCCTCAGTTGCTTCATGTCGGAGACTCACCCGCTCCAGAAATCTAACTCAAGATAAAAATATGCAAACATCACTCACCAAAACATTAGAGAGAACACAACAACGAAATCAAAAAAATCAAAGAAACAAACAAACAAAGAACAGAACTGAACGAAAGAAACCTGCGAAGCGATAAAAGCACAGGTTACCCGCTACATCGCTAACAAATTTCCAAGAATCGTTATTTATGGGTAGATTCTACTCCTCCATATCTTCGACACTGGGATTCGACCAGTCTTCGGTAACAAGTAAAGTTCTCCATTGGCGCCGATTCAGGTCAAGAAAATAGGGATGCAGCATAGCCAGTATTGAGGCTGGTACGAAGCAGTGGAGACAATCTGAACATCGTAACGACTCCGTTTTTCCTTACCAGTGAGATCTACTTGCCCGAAAAGCGCTAGAAATTTGAATGTGGTAATAATGCCACTCAGAAGGAGCCCTTACTCGATCCAGCAGATATTGCAGACAGCATTTGAAGATATGACTCGAGACTGGGAGGAATATCCTCAGGATAATTCTGAAAAGTGTTTCATAATGTGTTGATGTTATTTAAAGGCACTGTTCGCGATAAACTTCATCCTCGATTTTTTTTCATGACAAGAGCTTCTCGTGGCTCTCAGAAGCAGAACAGCGTCGAAAAAACGAGAAGAAAAGCTACCCAGGAGCCGCAAAACGGCTTAGAAAAGTGGGCAAACCCCGCCCCTTTCCGCCCCTCGACGTGAACAAAGGAACACTAGAAATCGTGAGTTGAGCTATGGTTTCCGATCGAATGTCCCGTTCTTCCCTTCATTCTCAACTTCTCTCTTTACTCAGGTCAGCTCGCATACATTGGCTGCAAAAGAGGGAAGTTACAAGCCTCGGACGACTCGTCCACCATTTTCCCTAGCTAAATTTTTGAGGGACCATAACTCCATTCCCAGAAGGTCTTGTACAATGCCAGAAGCATCATTGGAATCAGAATGAACGAACAGAGTGCCTTTAAGCAGACCGTGTCGCAGAAAACATTAAACGACGAACCGGCTTTGAGAACTTGGCCAGCCTAAATCCTTCTTCAAATCGAAACTGGAAAAACATCACACAGAGCATTGCTAGGACAGATGCGGAAAACCTTGACAGCACAAATGGGTTTGCGGAACCACTCCAAACTATTTCCAAATCGGTGATCTCCTGCTTCTAAATGCGATGATTATCAAAGTGACAGAGATGTATAGATACATTCCGGCTTCCCATTCGGCTGCATATGATTGCGGACATTACCCCGAAAAAAAATTTAAATTTCCGGGACTTCTGAAACTTCCTCTCTTGGTGAGCTTTCGGCGCGTAGCGCCTTCCTCAAGCCTAAAATATATTGATTAGAATCAAGCACTATGTAGCGCACCAAATATGGTCGTAGTGAAATGGTCAAATGGTTTAGTCGCGCGCAGCTTCTAAATACTGTCCGAAGCGCACTGGTATTGTTATCACTATGCCATTCTACACTTTGAGGTTACTGCAACCATGAAATGAGTCGCGATATATCTCATAGCTCTTCCCTGTTGTTAATTTCAGGAAATAGGCGTCTTGTCTCAAGTGCTTCTAAGATTTTCCTTTCCACCAGGTTGTTCACCGACCGATGCAATACCGAAGTGATAAGACTTGGGGGAGCTTTTTGAGCATGTTTTGATGTTCTATGCCTAGAGAAACTGTTTGTTGGGTAAGAAGGTGGGTTCTGCAGCGCTCTTCTTTGTTCATCTAGGCGCTTAAATACGGGTCTCTTCGTTTCACCCACATATTTCTCACCACAACCTTCGCATTCTATTGGGTAAACGGTTCCCATGAGTTGACATATCCTAGCTTCATTAAAGTATGCACAGTTTTGCCTTCCGCATCGGTCATCGTAAAGCCTTGAGAAAGTGAACACCATGGGGTTGCCTTACGTGAATGAAAAAGTGGCACAACGAGTGAATCGTGTTGTTAAGGCCTCACCGCTTCCTATACGTCTTATATTCCGCCCGCCCCCGAATATGAAAACCTTGCTCACTTCCTCAAGGCTTTACGAGGACAGATGCGGAAGGCAAAACTGTGCATACTGTACTGAAGCTAAGATATGTCAACTCATGGGAACCGTTTACCTGATAGAATGCGAAGGTTGTGGTGAGAAATATGTGGGTGAAACGAAGAAACCCCTATTTGAACGCCTAGATGAACACAGAAGGGCGCTGAAGAACCCGGCTTCTTACCCAACAAACAGTTTCTCTAGGCATAGAACATCAAAACATGCTCAAGAAGCTCCCCCAAAACTTATCACTTCGGTATTGCATCGGTCGGTGAACAACCTGGTGGAAAGGAAAATCTTAGAAGCACTTGAGACAAGACGCCTATTTCCTGAAATTAACAACAGGGAAGAGCTACGAGATGTATCGCGACTCATTTCATGATTACAGTAACCTCAAAGTGTAGAATGGCATAGTGATAACAATACCAGTGCGCTTCGGACAGTATTTAAGTGCTGCGCGCGAGTAAACCACTTGAACATTTCACTACGACCATATTTGGTATGCTACATAGTGCTTGATTCTAATCAATATATTTTAGGTTTGGGGAAGGAGCGCCGAAAGGTCACCAAGAGAGGAAGTTTCAGGAGTCCCGGAAAGTTCAAATTTTGGGATTCTTTTTGGATTTTAGAAACTTTCATGAAGTTTCGCAGCCTCCACTGTTCGTTTGTTGCATTTATTGAATCACCATGAGGCTCAGGGATAACAGCATTCTACCGTTTATCTAAAAATAGTAGTGTTTACGGGTAGTTGCATACATCACCACTACATTGCAGCGCAAAAAAACGAAAAAATTGAAACTGGAAATCAAGTCATCAAAACCGGGATCAGTCTGGAAAATTGTACGCTCTCAGATATTTTCCATCAATTTTCTCTCAATTTCAGGTAGAATTTCGAAAAAGTACGCTTCCAGACAATGGATTTCACTATGGAGTCAGGAGGGAAGCTTGAACTGATTCATGTCGACGTTTTTCGCCGCGGTAGGGAATGGTCCAGACCATTATTTGCCGCCGCTCGCTAATCTCGTCGCTCCGGGAGTCGCTGCTGTCGCGGCGGTGGAAGCACTGTGCGAGGTCACCTCGTCGCCGCTCTTCCGCGACACGTCGCCGTCCTCGCCCGTGTTTGGCGTCCCCCATTCTTCAACATTGCCTTTTCGCAGCGAAACTCGCCGCGGTGCAACTCTGCAGAGCCCTATACATTCACAATGACGCGCGATTTGCCCTCGCGCTACGTCGATCGCGTCGCCTTGCAATGCAACGCGACGAGATAAACGTCACGCGATTGCGAATCCATTGCTGCTCTTCTTCACGATGACAAATTCGTTCCTGTTCTCCTTCAGTGTTTCTCAATAATACAACCAAATCTAGCAATGAAAGCAGGCAAATACGCATATCTAGGATCACCTGCACTCAAGCGGACATGAAACAAACTGTTGGTATGGCTACGAAAAAATTGCTGTGGTTCGCTTATATCACGATGTTCGAGAAATTGCGTACGTACGCAATTGCGCGTAGTCGCCCAGCGTTCACACCTAAATACCTGCGCGAAGCGATTACGGCGACAACTCTGATGCCGCCACAACACACACTGCAGGCGTTTTGACGGCGATGTACACGAAGACGACAATGGAATGCAGCCAAATGGTTCTCCGCCATAGCCAAAACCACTTTCGCACCCGAACTCCTTCGTGAACCCTTTCTAACAAGCAACACCAGTCGCCTTGTGATCGAAGTTCAGCTGCGTCTATGGTCAAAACTCCATAAAAATTCAGAGAATTGAGGTAATGAGTGCGACCATTTTCATCCCACACAGCTGAGCAGCACAAGTCTACCATAGCCTAAAGAAAATAGGGCAGAATATAAAAAAAATCTTCTCAGAAAGAAACACCCACATCAGGCTTCCATATTTGGAAGCATCGCAATATACCAGGAGGAACGAAAAGAGAGTGCAAAATAGGGCCAACGGCCGGACCTGCCACAATGAACTGGAAAAATCTGTCATTTTTGAAAACATGGCCTTATCAAAATTTGACTCCTACTTTATGGCTCAACAGCTTCTCTACAGGATAGCCGAGGAATTCTAGCTCTTCTTCAGCGAATTCCACTTCGACGTCTTCAATCACGTCATGGTCTTTCATCGCGTCACTTCGCAGCTGGAAATTTTGAAAATCGTTACCAAAAAACGAGTTTCCCACAATCTGGTCAAATTGGTTAGTAGTCTGGTGGACTGGATACCACAAAGACCTACGAAATTTCTCAAAAACTCCATAACAGTTCCCTCATCGCAGATCTGCCGAAGACTTTCCACATAGTTACTACCAAACATATCCATCCACGGCCTTTCCATCGCGCATTCATTTAGATGAGAAGTCCTGGAGTTCATGTACTTAAATATCCTAAAACAGAAGAGTAGAGGTTTTATACTCGCCTCAATGGTTCTGACAGATGACTTGTGAGGGCCCGCTTGTGAAAGGCTCTGAAGACATGTTCGCGATACGCTCCCAGATCGACCTAAAATAGGAGCAGGTTACTTTCCTTTTGATTTCGAAATAGCCAACGGCAAATTTCGCAAATAAGTTACCTTTGACACACCATTGTAAGTTTCCAGATTCATTTTGATGAACGAGCTTTGTAGAGATGAGAAATATTTCTCGCAGCCTAGGAGGACCTAAGAGTACAACAATGTATCAAAATCTATTTCCAAACGAGGATTAGGAAAGCTCACATCATTGCCGACTTCGTCGTCGAAGTTACCAAACTTGGAACGATTAAAACCCATACAGACGAGATAACGCTGAATTTCATGTCTTCAGAAACAAGAATCTGTGCTGTTAAATGAGCAACACAATCTAATTATCACCTCATTATTTCCACCTTTGCTACTCATTGGCTTGAACATATGAACATCATCAAACCGCGAAATTACCCCATTGATTAGACGGCGGGTCTCTGGCAGAAACACTGTGTAGATCTGCAAAGATAAATGTTACCCCCTCTTTTCGGTAACAACACCTAATTTGGAGAAACAGCTCCCAGCGTGGGTTACTGCTAGTTCAGTCTTCACCGTGAGCACTACGTTCATAACTGTCATCGATTGACAAGTTAGGGAGACAGACCGGTCTCGGACGCGCGCAGCCCCCAGTGAAGGCACCGCAGTACGCCTGCTCCGCACTGAATTGGATCAATGCAGCGACGTCTGTGTTCATCCTGCTGCGACCGAGATCGGTTGCTCCATCTGTCAGTTAATTTCGAATCGTTCCTTCGTGCGGTGCACGTTGTGGGACCTAGGGCCTTCAGAGTATTACACTTTGAGTGATAATACAACAAGCTCCTGGTAAGTCTGCTCAATGAGCATACCATCTACTGTTCGCGGATAATCAATAATTTCTCGAATCAAAGGTGCCATTGCAGTCATACCTAGTCCCCCCTGGCCGACACCTGGACGCCAGCTCTCGGTGCCCGGGATAGTTGATGGCCCTTCCGTTCTGCAACACAAGAGATTGCAGCCGACCTGTTAAAAAAGGTGCTAATACTCAATACGCTTAGTACGCAATATTACTAATACGGCCAGTGGAATCGGCGTGGAAACTTCTTCTTCTTTCTTCTTTGCAGCTGCAGGAAGGTTTTTGTCAAGGGTTTAAGAAACGGGCGACTGAAGTTGGATTCGTCCACAAATCCATTGTTGTCAGTGTGGTGGGCCTCTTTGGGCAAGCGAGTAGGTGCTCGGTCGTGTGGCCTCGGCTAACACAGTCCGGGCACTCGTTAGGCTTACTGCAATCGATCTTATGCAAGTATGACATCAGCATAGGGGAATGACCGCAGCGTAACGAGGCAAGGGTACTTCTAGCCCGCCTACCGAGCGGCCATCCTACTTAAATGATCCCTGACGAACTTAGTGGGCTCCGCACGTAAAAGACGCAGACGATCCAGTTGGAAGTCCGTCCATCTTTGTATATTGACTTTCTCAGGACCATCCGCAATAGACCTTCTGATATCTCTCTCACGGGATTCATGATCCTTCTTAATGGGTGATCAGGCTGCATGACAATGTTGATAACCAGTAGCTGCGCTTGGAGTTGGCAGTGCTACTTAACTGGCGAAATGCGGGCTTCAGCATGAGGATGATCCACTGAAGTGCTTTTAGCATATCCAGTGGAAATCCGAAGAGCAGCATTTTGGACACACTGCATCTTTGTTCACAATGAACAATATTATGTGCTGCCATACCAGTGCAGCGTACTCCAACACCGGCTGCAATATTGCCTTGTACGTGGTCAAAATTGTCTCTATGCTTCTTCCCCATGACGATCCTCCCAGTGCTCGTAGGACGTTGAGCTTTGCTTTCACTGTAGCCTGCTTCTGCTCAGTATTTTTGTGGAACTTCAGCAAAGGAACTAATACTAGGCCGAGCAGCCTCGGGAAACATGCGGCAGGCAGACGATCGTCTTCCCAGTTCACAACGGGGTGAGCACAGTGTCCCTTGGGGTCAGTGGAGAAAACAGATACAGATGATTTAGCGGCAGAGACAGTGAGCATCATATCATAGAAAAGGCTCTTCAGGACGATGAGGTAGCTATTGATCTTGCGTGAAGCTACACTAATGTCTCTGTCCCGGCACAAGATGGTGATGTCATCCGCATACGCAACGACTTTGATGTCACTTGGGGGAACAGCCAAATCTTCAAGGTAAAGACTGAACAGAGCAGGCGATATGACTCCTCCTTGAGGGACACCGGCAGCGATCCGGATGCTATTGGAGGCATGTCCCTGAAACAGCACTTTTGCACAGCGCCCTTTGATGAGTGCGGTAATCCATCGTTTCTGCCAAGGCGGGATTGTGGACCTCAATAGCTTCTCAGACAGTATGCCGAAGTTGACAACGTCAAATGCCGGCATGGAAGCTGCTGGCATGGAAGCTACATGTTGGAACAGTCCTGCAAGAGAACCTCAGGTACTTATGCTTTGATTTTAATAAGGTTGTACAATCTAAGCTGCGTCGGCAGACGTAGTAGTCCCGAACGCTGTCCAGGACAGTCTTCATGAGTCACCCTCTCTGGGGGAGCGTCAGATAATCCACATACGGAAGGTAGCTTCCTGGAAGAGGATCATACCGAGAGCATAGCTACTCGGACAAAAAATAGGACTGACTTTTTCGAAACAAAAAAAGTTCTCGCACTTAGTACCGACCGCATACAACTAGCGTATTGAACGCGCACAAAAAAAACAGAATAGGACTGAACGCGCGCAAAGAACGCGTTCAGCACGGTCCTAAAAATTTGCGAGCGTTCCGACCGCTTTTGACCTTTTCATGGTTCTCACCTCTTTCCATTCGAACCGAGCACAACTTTGCAAAGCGGGCAGAAACCGCCGCACCTTAGGATCGACCGCGCGCAAATATTTCCAGACGTGATGAAAATGTATGCTGTGTAGCGGAGAGAACGCATTCAAGTTCACGCCTGAATTCTTAATTAATTATGTTTCAGTTCCCGAGTTATCTCGCTTTGTTGATGATTTTCTTCATATTCTTTCTTTCCACTGTATACTTCTATGCTCCCCTTGTGTCTTCTATGTGTACAAGCCTCTCTAACACACCGGTCAACGCTTCGTGGTTACGGTATCATGGCGTGTTGCCCCGGAGTGTACAGAGGTGTATGGGCGGCGCACGTGACGGCTGTTATTCGAGCACGTTTCCGTATCGATTATTTCATGCGTATTTCAAGAGAAAAGCGTACTATTTCGTGAAAAGAAGCTACATTCCTTACATTCGCAATGTATTCGCAGCTGTTGTCGTTCAGATAGGATAAAGCAAGGCTGTTTTTGTGAGCGCGTGAGCCTAGTTCTGACAGCCTTCGTAGTAACAGTGCTTGCAGCTCTAGTCACAATTTTGCCTTCGAACAGGATTCTTTGCTGGAGGTAACGCAGCATCGCGATGAATATTGTACGTTAAAGTTCAAAACAGTACTTGCTTTTGGGAAAACCCTAGTCTACGCCAACCTAACTTTGAGCTTTCATGCATACGGCACTACTGCCAAGGCAGCAACAATACATCACGATTGAAAAAGTCGTCGAATGTTCATTGTTGAGACAAACTCTTCTATAACAACCCAAAATCATCATCAGAACTTGTTTCCCAGCCAATCATGGAGAAGTGTTTGAAAATCCCCCCGTTCCACTCTTCACCGACTGATAGCGAACTAAGCAGGTCTCTTCTCCACGGAAACTTTCCCACCAATGTGTGAGGGAGTTGAAAAGTGCCGGAACACTAACGAATCCAATGATAGCCGAGCGCGACTAGCCGCGACGCCGCGCGCGGCGTCCATGCACCTCTGTACACTCCGCTGCAACACGCCACGTTACCGTAACCACGTAGCGTTGACCGGTGTGTTAGAGAGGCTTGTTCTATGTGTACACCTCTTTTTGTGATTTCTAGCATTGTTTTCGCTTGGTTATTAGCAAGAGTAACAATAATACGTATTGAAAACGGCTAGTGTTGACCGTCGGTTGATGAAGGCGTGTGCAGATTGTTGTGGAAGGTGTATAGAGATTTAGTTGGATGATAGTAGCTGATGTACCATCAAATGATAAATTTGTAAATAAGTTTGTATATTGTCATTTTTGTATTATGTTAATATGCAATACGCTAGCCTGGAGTCCCCCAATTGTGATGTCCACGACTGGTTGTTATACAGGGGTATTGCGGTGTGCTGCACTCCTCCCGCTGGACAGGTGCCGTGGTTCCATATGTTCCCGCGGTCCAAGCGCAGTGCCGTGATGCGGATTCGCGTTCGGAACGCGCCGATTTTCGTGCTGACCGCGCCGATATACCGGTAGGAACGTCGCCGACCTGCGGTCGGTCCAATTGTTGCGCGCGGGCAGGCCTATTTTCTGTCCGAGTACACAGAAGTCACACATATAGCATCGATATATCCGTGACAAGGCAGACATAGGAGCCTTCTTGCCAGCAATGGGGTCTTTGCGAGCCAGCAAAAACTTGTCCGCTAACAACATCACCTTGATGACAAGCGAACCACCATTCCCGAGAATCTGTTGGGCGATCTTGAGTTCAGCTTCTAGGAGAGGTCGGGTTGTTGATTCCTGTTCACTTGGCGCGTTCTAAAATATAATTATGCAGCATAATTTGAATGTCTGCTTGAAGAAGTTTTTCATTCACCTGTGTGTACAGACCTCCGTCTGCTGTAACCATATGGAAAAAACCATTTTCCACAAGCGAAGCAACATACTCGTCATCCCACTAAGCAATATTAGTCTTAACACAGACGGCGCTTCAGTGCATCATCAAAAAAAAAACCTTGGTTATGTCACCACTGCCATCCCTTCCAAAGTGCCATCTCTCTGGCTGACTAATAATTCTTTCGTCTTCAAGCAGCATATCACATGCACTCGTTCTCTCATGGTGAGGGTTTAGGCTACGAAGGATATATGCTAGATAATGAAGCACAATCACATAAAACTAAGGCTTCACTAACGAGTTGGCCTCCCAGGACCACTCCACATTCGACTGGAATGTACAAAGAAATTTGTCCAGTGCTGATATGAAGTGACCGGGTGCTTCACAAAGATGGAACGACCTGAAACGATGACGATGGTCTTCCCCAGGTCTATGTAAGGAGGTGCATAGAGTCACCGGAAAGTCTCCTCCACAAAGGAATTACAAAGTAGCAACTGAGGAAAACGTGCAAGTATCTCCATAAACTTGCAATATGCCTGACTGGTCGAAGTGCAGTTGTACTGTTGCCTGCAACACATTGAATAGCCATCATCAGCAAAACAGTGGTGCGCTAGTTCGCAACTGTCACCTTAGCAACTTGGGAGCACCAGAGAGTGGATGAGTTGCTTGAGTGTGGAGTCTCCACTTCCTCTTGCTGTCGCTGTCAATATCACAAATGGCACCAATTTTTTCCTGAACGCGATTCAAATTACCAAAAGCAGTTCCCCTGGAGTGTAAAGGAATTACCTTCAATGCTTGAAGCTCTGTTGAAACATCGTCGAGAGATTTTGATTGCAGCGAGACATTATCCAACCATTTTCCTTTGCTACGAAGGCAGTACTGAAACAAATTGTATTCACTACGAAAGGATGTAGTGAAATACGCACAGCACCAGGTTTTCATCTTTTCAACACCGTTGTCGCGAAAGCGCAATGCTATCGCTTCTCTCAGAAGTGAAGCGCAATCGGTCTCACAACTATCCACAAGACGCTGCGCCCTCTGTGCTCGGATTGGTTCAATCGGCGGCTTTCCCTTTTGCTCTGGTCATTCTAGATTTGGGTGCAACAATAGTTTCTGGGTCTTCGCAAAAATCACCAGTGAAAGACAATTCGCATCCCACGTTGACGTTGCAAACCCCTCCCTCAGGATAGAGACAGTAGAATAGGAAAGCTGCCACCTGCATCATTACTCAAGTTTCAGATTAATTTTGTCCAAGTGCCCTGCTACACCTCTGGCTCACTCCACTATAGTCGAGCATATGCCTGTAATCCTCGGTTTGGCTCTGCTCGGGAGAATAGGAGTTCTCTGCCTTACACAAGTAGAGAATTCATAACATTCTCCATGAGAACTCTTCGAGAAACCTATATACCCCCCGTTATGACCGAGCCCGGATGAAGTTTGAAGTTGTAAGATCAATGAGGTGAAATGGTGTCATAGAGAAGAAGGCTGCGACGTAGCAACGACTAGCGTGACACATTTTATTATCTGCGTATCCTGTCATCAAGCTCTTTGCATTGCCAACGTTACACGTCAGATGTTTTTTGTGGTACGAGAAAGATTGCGACTTTAGTCTGTGGCAGACGCGAACTTTTTTTCCGAAAGTTTCCAAAATATGAGCGAGCTCTGGATCCCTCCTGGTGAAAAACAACTGATTTTGAATTCCAAGCGACCATTCCATATTTTCTGCACGATAGCTTCGCCTTTGTCGACTATAGAATTTTTCTACTTCTCATTTCTGATTACAGGGCGTCTTAAAACCGGTACGCCATTATGGGTGTCGTAACAACTCGCGTATTACCAGCGGCACACCGCTGGCAAATGTGTGTCAGTTGCCTGACAGCTGGACGATAACTGGCATTCACTGACAGATGGCGATTACGAGGCCGAAAACTGGCTCACCTCTGTCATCTCAAATAAGGGCAGCGGTGGACCGCTGACGAGTATACGTCAGTTCGTTTGTTTGTTTATTACATAGAGTTAACTTATGTGAGAGGAAAAAAGAGTAGCCCACATGAAATGAGCTATCAACAAACGCAATCACATAAACACGACAATTTTAAAAGGATAGCGAGTTCGGAACAATATAGGCAAGCATCAGGATGCGAAACTGCTATTTTGAATAATTTGCGGCTCAAAGGAATTGCGGATGTTCTGCAGCCTTTCAAACAATGGTTCTGTTCTATTGACAAAGAAGTGACGTCAACCGTCTAGCCTGGCTTTTTTCAGTGGTAGTTTAAATGTACCCTCTCTAGTGACTGAAGCCCTCTATGTGAAGAGGTTCGCAGATCTGAGACCAAACTCGCCGTGGCGAATTCAATAAGGAAAGCGAAGATCGAACATTTTCCTTCTTAGCAAAAAGCTTCACAACCCAATGTTTTCATTCCTTTGCTTACTCGAAAGTATTTGCTCATGAAGAAACCCGAGCGATCTTATCATCAATTTCCTTGTAAAATCATTTTGCACTATTTCTCACCTTTCTATGCTTTTCCGCTTGTATGGGCGGAACACTGGTGTGCCATATTCCATAACAGACCTTACATAGTACTTATACGCGTTAATCAAAACACTGGTATTCTGCGTTGAAAAAAGCTCAAGAAAGGTTGTTGACCATTCTATTTCCTTTCATAGAGATGTTGTCGCAGTTTATCAAAACTGAGATTTTTGGTACTGTGCTTATCTGGGTCAAATTCCGGTCCGCAATTGCGTCTCGGCACGCTTTGCGGCCGCACGCGCTCGAGTCAATCGAGTTTCCAGCTCGAAAGCCGACTCTATATGGCTTTTTTATATAGGTTTCTTCAATTTTGTTCAGTTTCCAGTTTCTAAAACCCACCTAGAGTCAACAGATCAGCATCTGCGGCGCTGGAAACTTCCGACTCGAAAGCGCGCGGCCGCAAAGCGTGTCGAGACCCAATTGCGGACCGGAATTTGACCCAGATAAGCACAGTAAGCAGAAATCCCAGATCTCTTACTTCTTCTGCTACTGCACATGCCTAACATCTGCGTGATAACTTGCATTTATATGGCAATGCTGAACTCCAGCATGTGAAGGACTTCGAGTACCTAGGTTCATCAAAGCAGGAGAAGAAAGGGGCAGCAACGACGTAGATCCAAAGCAGAATCAGGCAGGCTTCTACCGCGTTTTCTTCGCTTGGCTAGTGTCTGTGGAAGAAAGCCAACATATCAATGATGACTAAGGTACGGCCGTTCCGAGTAGAAATAATTCCTATACTACTATGCGGCTCGAAGACGTGGACGCTGCTCAAGTCGGACCTGGTGAAACTCGAAACCTTCCAGATGCGATGCAGATCTTTGGTATCACACTTTGTAGCCACATACGCAAAGAAGACATCTGTGAAGGATGTGATCACCAACCTCACGATCAAGGATCAAGTCCAGGTCAGAAGGTTGCGATGGTTTGGAATGTATGCTGGATGGACGCGAGCCGACTACCGTACACCATACTATACAGGAAACGTCCAGTGCAGTCGAAGTTCCAAAGAACGGCCCCAAAAAGACTTAGCTCAAACAAATCAGGGAAGATCGGAGGATGCAATGTTGCAGTGTCCACAACGTCACAACTACTGCTACGAATCGTTCTGAATAGAAGCACATCGCTTTGGCCAATCGAGCTGCCATGGCGCCCACAGCAGTGTACTGGCCGAGAAGTCATCCTGCTCCGCCAGACGCCAGCTAACGGAATAAGTGAGTGAGTGGTTATGGTAAGAACAACTCGAATTTACCGAGCGCCTGAAAAACCAATAGTTCCCACTAATCCAAGAATTCGCACTCGGTCGGCGCCTAACCGACGATAAGGCATTCGCGCCAAGTCATCACATTGCTGGCACTTAAAAGCGTTAGGCCCCGGTCAGACTTCGTCGAAAAACCTGCTGAGTCCGAATGAGTCCGGGGTGGAAAAACCTGCTGAGTCCCACTGAGTCCGGTTGCCCCCAGCGCCAACCAACTCCTCTGCGAAACACGCAATTGATAGTGACGATTATCACTTCAGCTGTGAATCGGAACGTGTTTGGTGGCTGATTTTTCTTGTTTTCAACATATCTGAATCTGATTTCCGTATCAGCGCTACGTGGGGCAGAGCGCAGACGGCGAGAGTCGAGATGCGGCGGGACCCGGCAGGTCGCAGTCGGCCGAAAAAAATGCACCCAAATCACGTGAAAGGCACCTATATCGACCGGGTGGGGTGAGGATGATTTCGGTGGGACTCAGTCGGTGCATTGGCCCCGCCCTTGTACGCATGAGAAATATCAGTATCGACCGGGGGGATTGCGGTGGGCATCAGACGGTCGCAGTCGGACTCAGTGGGTTGATTTTTTTGCACCCGTCTTCCACGAATTCGATGCGTATCGACCCGGTGGGACTCAGTAGATGCACCGACTATGACGGGGGCCTTAAAGACTCGCTAAGTTTTTTAACGATCATTGATATATACTTTGATCATTGATATAATTGATAAGCTCAGCTGGTATATAAGCCGCTTCAGTCCAATGAGTGATTACTTAGCACTTTGACGCCGGCCTTGGAAGATGACCCGAAGTCGCTCTACAGAGGTCACCATATTTTTGACAGCTGAGAGGAAATTCTCCACGGTCCAAGGGGGGGGATGGGTTGGGCATCTCATCTCGGACCATTAAGTAGGACATCTCCCGCACAACGGTCTGTGGTGAGGTACCCATCAGGAATGAGCGGATTTTTTTTTCTATTTTCGGAGATTGGAACGCCAAAACCATCGGAAAATCGATCAGCGAAATCCTTAGCCCTCCCCTGGTGAAAATTCCTACTAAAAAGCTTGGGCTTATCCTACCTTATTGAACAAGGTGCACACACACGCCGCTTCGCGGCGCACTTGTAGTGTTGTATCGTGACGCTTAGAATAATCGAATCATTGCAGAATCAGATGGGTCCCACACATTTTTCCCGGCGCGTGCAGCACTCCAAGTCGGTCAAACACAGTTTCCGCGGCGAATGGCCCACTCCAAGTATTGTCCAACACAGTTTCCCCGGCGCACCTACACGCAACGTGGCCGGCACACCGTCACGCTACGCAGCCTGCTCGGTGAGCACGACTGGGCCGCCACCGTCTAGGCGGAGCCTCCAGCCGGTGTGCGGGGCTAAGTACCTTGAACTTGGGTAGCTGAACGGACGACGCTGCCTACATCTCAGACCTGCCTCCAGAGTGCATCGTATACCTCCCTAAGAAACGGCACGCATGTTCCCTCAAAAAATGAGCTAGGGAAGCATGGTCGACGAATTGTCCGAGGCTTGTAACTTCCGTCTTCTGCAACGGATCCGAGATGCTCAACCTACGCGTGGTGGATCTGTGGAGTCGACTACCAAGATCAAGAAGACTCATCAAACGGGCATCAACAACTCCACGAGGAATTTTTTCTGTGTGGGAGTGCGAATGGCTGGCTGCCGCACTCCTTCGTATTCTACTACTACGAGCTGGCATTGAGAGGAACCCAGGGCCGCGCAAGACTCCTCGATATCCCTGTTGTCACTGTGGATTATCGGCTCAACACGCTAGCGTTCAGTGCGGTGGTTGCCTTGGCTGGGTACACCTCATATGTTCGGGGTTAGCTAGCTATAGTGACTACACTGATGCTTTTTGTTGTATATCTTGCTCTAATTCTCCCCCTAGCGCTCCTCATCATAGTCTGGACATTTTTCAACATAACATTAATGGCCTGCGTGCCAAACCTGTTGAACTGACATTGTACACTGAACGCTATCATCCTGATGTCATCCTCCTGCAGGAGACAAAACTTGCGCTTCCAGTTCCCTCCCCCGCCTCCCCGGTTACACGTCTTACCACCTCCCCCGTACTTTCCATGGTGGTGGCGTCTCTACTTTTGTAAAATCTTCTATTCCCTCACACCTCATTGTGCTCCCCGCTGATAATGTTGTTGAGTGTATCGGTGTCCATATTGTATTGCAAAGTTGCCCGTTAGATGTTGTTAATGTTTATATTCCCCCAACCACCTCCTGTCCCAATTCTTTTGATCCTACACCATTTTTGCTTACTGTACACTGTTCCCTCCCATCGTCCTCAGTTATTATGGCTGGTGATTATAATGCACACTCATCGTCCTGGTTCTCCTCTCTAGGTCTCGATGATAGAGGCGAACTACTTGAGCAGTTTGCGGATTATAGTGATTTTGTTGCTATTAATGAGGACGCCCCTACTCGTCTCCCCAACACGGGCAGGCCCTCTTCGCCAGATGTTACTTTCGTCTCCTCCTCTCTGGCTGTATGTTGTAACTGGTCCACTGCTGTTGTCATGGCCAGCGATCATGTACCAATATGTGCATCACTGGATTCGTCTCTTAATAGTCATCTGGCACCCTTCTCAGGCTCACGTAGCAAATTGTATACTAATTATCGTAAGGCTAATTGGGACCTGCTTAAAGAGGTGTTAATCGGTCGGGTAGCCAACTATCCGCTCACCGGCTCTGTACACGAGAAAGAGAAGTTCGTCGTTGATGCCATATGCAATGCCTCTAGAACAGCCCATCCTACAGGACGAGTGAGAACGTTTCACCCTAACGTTCCGAAGGAAGTTCTTGAGCTGATCGAACTACGAGATGAGAAGCGTCGAGCCAACCCAGCTGACTCGAGCATTCAGCAGCTGTCTGACGAGATCACCAACTTGCTCAACAATCACGAGCATAGGCGGTGGCAGGAGTTTACTGAGTCCATTAACTTCAAGACTGACGCCAAGAAAACATGGAGCGTTCTCAAGAAGCTTTCAGGAAAGAGAATGTCAACGGAGCGAAACATGCTGGAGTTCCCTTCTGGTAGATTCGAGTCTGGATATGGTGCTGCCTGTCGGCTTGGGAAACTTTTTGCCTCGGCGACGTCGCGCCGTGATCGTTCTCATAGAAGAACTCTCCGGTCCATAAGGAAACTCAGTCGTCACGATACACCTGCAATAACTCCCTCTACTATGTCAGCCCTCATCAATTCCTTGAAGAACTCCAGGGCTGAGGGACCCGGCGGCATCTCAGCTATCCATCTGAAGCATCTGCCAGACCAACTCCACGAGTTACTGAGCGATCTCATCTACTCTTCGTTCAGTACTGGTGTGATTCCTGCAAGGAGGAAGCAAGCCCCCGTCCTACCGATCCCGAAGCCAGGAAAGCCTGAGAACAAGGCAACCTCTCATCGACCCATTTTCCTATTGTCCCCCATGGCTAAGTTAGCGGAGAAGATCATCTGTCCGCATCTCCAAACCGTACTCCTACATAATGTGCATCAACATGGCTTCAAGAAGGCTCACTCCACTATTACCGCACTCACATCGATTACGGAACACATAATTGCCGGCTTCAATAGCAAAGCTCCTGCTGGTAGAAGCCTGGTCATCACAGTTGATCTGACATCCGCTTTTGACAATGTCAGCACTTCCTTGCTGTCTAAGTCGATTCTGGACTGTGATATGCCCGACTGGTGTAAACGATGGACCGACAACTTTGTCAAAAACCGCTCTATACGTGTGAAGTTCGACGGACACTTGTCGAAGTCTGTTCCCTTGAAGGCAGGCGTTCCCCAAGGTGGAGTATTGTCACCAAGCCTATTCTCTCTGTATCTGTCCCATATTCCGAAGCCATCGCCTAACATCCACTTATGTCTGTATGCGGATGACATCACTATTGTGTGTACTAACCCTGTTATTGACCGCGCCACTGCGGAGATGAACAAATACCTCAGCAGTCTGGCCGTATTCTTGGAATCAAAACAGTTAAAGGTCTCGCCTACGAAGTCCAGCGTTACTCTGTGCACTACTGCCACGGCTGAAAGCAAACTGCATCCCCAGGTTCTCT
>JAPDOI010001408.1:0-30000 GCA_029168955.1 Aplectana chamaeleonis | reverse complement strand
TCTGGCCTTCCGATGAGTCGTGATGGGTCGCCTACCGCAGACGGTGTCGTAGAAAATGACTTGCGGTCACCTTGCAGAACTGGCCTGTAGCGAGGTGCCGAGTGAGCATTCGGTGAACTGAAGCGCCTCATTTACCGGCTAAGTTTTTATCAATGATCAATGTCAATAACACCCTAACGAGACGAGTCGTTAATTATCTCGAATTGCCAGCCGTGTGTCAGTTCGGCGCCAACAGAGTGCCAACTGGCCGTGAGGCGCCAACCCGGTGCAGATCTGTGGATGATTGTGTTTTCATGCTCCAAGAACTCGAGGTGCCATTGGCCAGCTAAATGCTCGTTATCACCCCGCTGTTGAGCAACTAGCGCATTTTCGCCCGCTATTCGCCGCTCTCATTATCTGGGATGACAAGGGTGTGACAAATGTCGGCTTCGTAGCTGAGATCCGCGCGTTGGGACTTCAAGACCACCGGCATCCTTCTCGTCACTGTGTGGTACCACCCACTGACCTTTCCAGTTCGAACTCTCTTCATCAGTAGCAACAAGTGTTCCTGACAGTATAACGTGCTGCCAAAGCATGATGTCCCAAAGTCGATACGCATTGGGAAGATGAGGATACCGCGCCCCACAACCAAGGCTGACCAATCGCTCCGGGCCTTGTGCTAGATCTCAGCACAGTTCAATTTGTTAGGCCAACAAGCCTTTTCTTCTCCTCCTGCCCGGCTGCTGCTAAGCCGTATATATTTTCTGTCCTTTTTTTAATGATTTGTTCCCCCTGTCTTAACACAGTATCGTAAAGCAGATGCCTTAAACCCTCTAAATTCCATTTCTCCGGTTTTCTCTCTAACAAGGGAAGTATACAAAGCTTAGGTCGGATCTGTCAAAACGACTAGTGTCGTTAGTACCTCTTGTGGCTCAATAGTAAAACTGCGCACCATCCCGCCCCGAGCTGCAGGTTCCAAGAAGTTACAAGCTCAGAAATGTCATTTTTGTACTTTTTGTCCCTTCCAAAAAGCGCGTGTCTTCGGAAAATCCGGAAACGGACCTCTTAAATGTGTTCAGCGCCCAAAACTACCCCCCTGAGCAAAGTTTGGGTGAAGGCACATTTTCCATACTAACAGCGTTTTGGACTTGAATACCCCCCTGAGCAAAGTTTGGGTGAAGGCACATTTTCCATACTAACAGCGTTTTGGACTTGAACGGATTTTCGGTTGGGCGTTTATTTATACCGATTAGAGAGCTTTGGAAGCGTTTCAGAAAAATGTTCCAGATTTGACTTAAAATTCTCCCAGGTGGGTTTTTTGGGGCGCTGATCACAATTCTCTGGTTTATTAGTAGATTTTTTATAATTTTTAGCTAATTTCGTTTGAAGTTTCCCAACCGGGGAAAACTTCGAGGGAAAAACGCCACTTTCGAGATTTCCGGTTCTCTACGATAGATGAGTCTCAAAATCATTTTCTGAGAGTTCTTTGGAGTGCTAAACACGATTCTGGAGTCTGCTCATCGATTTTTTGCAGATTACCGTAGGTTACGGTGTGTATACGGTAGTTTGATCAATATCTCAGATTTTATTCAAGATTTGTATACGGGGTTATTCGGGGTGGAGAATTCAAACTTAACGTCCGTCTGTCGATTTTCAAAATACTATGGTGGGTTTTGTCCCCTAAATGACATGTTACCTACCGTAACCTACAGTAAAGCTTGAAATTTCGACAAATGGACTCCAGATTCGTGCTCACCACCCTAGATTACCCATACATATACTGCCTTTATTCGGAAGTGCACAAGCCCCCCTTTTCACCCGCACACACTGCTTCAGTACTGCATCACTGCGGCGCGGTCTGTGACGAGCCCGTTCTCTCACACCCCATGTGGCAGGAATCGACTTTCGCATGACTACCGTCCAGTGGTGCGTATGACTGGCGATCATGCTCAGAGACGGTGAGTTTTTTTTCAATTTTTTCTTTGCCGTTTTCAGTTGTTTCGGTGATAATTCAAATGTCATAGTATTGGCTAAATGTTAGGGTGTACATGGAGCTTTACACAATCCTTCGCGCTACTAAGAAATTGAGAAAACACCTGTTCTCTGCTTTTTACCAAAAAAGAAATCATTCTTTTTGAACAATTATCTTTTGTTTCAAATCCATGGGTCATTTACCCGCATCCCATTACGACGACATTTAAATTATCATCGAAACAACATAAGACGCCCAAAAAAAGCCAAAAACTCATCTTCTCTGAGCATGATCACCGGTTATGCGGACGAATGAACGGTGGTCATGCGAAAGTCGATGCCTTCCACATGGGGTGGAAGGAAACGGGCTCGTCACAGACCGCGCCGCAGTGATGCATTACTGTAGCAGCGTGTGCGGGTGAAAAGGGGGGCTTCTGCACTCCATAATAAAGGCAGTATACAACTTTTGAGCTAAATCTGAGAGGATTTTTTGAAACTCCAAAAAGTAACCTACATTTATATTACACGTAAAATACATTTATATTACATGTAACCTAAATTTGTATTGCATGTAAGTTACACTTCTGTTACATGTAACTTACATTTCAATTTTCTTTATGGGTGGCCATCACATGACGCAGACGACACGCGACGCAGAGGGCGTGTCCCAGACCACACACTATGCAAAAAATGCTGTGCTGGGCCTTCCCTGCTGGTGTGGCGTCAAGTACCTTAAACTTGGGTAATTGAACCAATAGCAACGCCAGTCGTAAGCCTGACCCCGCGAGTGCGCCGTACATCAACCTTGGAAATATCTTCTTGGCCAATTTAAGTTACTTGCGACTTATATTGTGCAATTTAAGTTACATGTAACACATCGGAGGCGCACCGCACGCAGTATCCCGCCGATATGTTATATGTAACTTAAGTGATCTGAGATAAGTCGCAAGTGAATAACATCGGCTCAGATATGTTACAAGTTACTTGTTTACGGCCTTTTATGTTACAAGTAACTTGTTTTAATTTTTCTGAGGTGGCGCCACCAGCACGCTCGCGTTTATTGATAGCGATGGGTTGAACTCGAGCGGTCACTGAAGTGTAATCCCAATATAGCCCACCCATGAGAACATGATGCTGTGGACTCAATTGAATGATGGGCAGCCTAAAAACTTATAACACCACCCCGATTTTCCAATAGAAGAGAACAGTTGATCACCTCTCTATCGATTGCCAGAGATGGATCTAAGCCAGTCTGCATAGCGCTAGCCATCACAGGGCGTTCTTCCAATACTATTCTGTAATTACAACTTTCAAAGATGGAAAGTTTAGATGCTTGTGTACTCATTAATAATCTGTAAGTAGAATCTGAGGCAACACTCTGCCATAACACTCTGATGAAATAGAAATTTTATTTGTAATTTTGGCAATTATGCATGCACATCTCAATCTAGACTATTTGAGAGCACCACAGTACAACAGCTCGACTGACATGAAACCAACGACAAGAAACAAATCCAGTATAAATAACATAGAACTCTATAAACTATCAATTAAGAATTAGAACTGAACTGCGTACATTTTCGGGGACAAGAAAGCATACCCGGAAGCAACAAATAAAACAGTACACTACTTCGTCCAGGCCGCATTCATACTCTATGACCTGAGCGATTCGCCCCAAATAGGTATAAGCACAGTTACAGGCTATCCCTATAAAACTAGCCAGATATACCAAATATATCACAGGAAAAGGAATAGTGCAGCAAGATGAAAACAACTCATTTGAGCAGCACCAATATACAATGGGCAAGCGGCCGCGTAACCTAGCATATTAAGTGTTATCACTGAATGTTAATAAATAAGCAAAGTCATAAATATGTTACAAGGAGAGAAAGTCTGAGAATTAATGCATAGTTCGGTAAAATCACATCCAAGTCGTCGACAAACTGATCGGAATCCTACATCGCTTTACAGTACGCAGCAGGTACAAACCCATGCTCTCCGTTCGGCCGCTGAACCCAGATCCACTCTGGATTACCACCATCATCATGACTCTGAAGCTTTTGGACACGTATCAGTTGAAAAAATCCAAACGTGATGAAAAAAGGTCCTCACTTGAATAAGGTCAAGACGTTCTCCTGCCGCTATTTCCAACTGGTTCGGCCCAACCGGCTTGAAATCGAATAGGGCCGACAGTTTCCCAATCTAAAGCAGCTTCATTAAATACGCTCACGTCGACGACAGGTAAGGTCTAGATGGGATGGAACAAAACCCGATCGTCTCATCCACTGCCGGTTCATGATATCTACAGGGTGATCCAAAATTATGGGCGCGCTGCTTCACTTAACCTCCACCGGACCTTCGGCAACCGATCACCTGTCTTTTTGAATTATTATGCACTTTCATATGTTGGCCCCAGTTTCCATCGCTACTTTTTTTATATTATCCTTGAGGAGAGCATAATGGAAGCTCATCTGATGCTCAGTGCCGTCATCGCAATGCACAATGAAGGACAAGCTCCAAGAAGTGCACTCGAAAACTATCTAGAAGCCAAACAGTAGTCTCGCTCAGCTTGGTACACTTTTGGACAAAGTCGGCAGAGATCGAATGTTGAGAATCATCATAAAAGTGATGACCCCTTTCCAGTATCGATTGGAAGAATCTCAATTGCTCTCTGCAGACAACAAGCTGAAAAGAGTAGAGAAAGACACGACGCCTTTGCGTCGCTTGGCAGGAGTCTCGCACCGCGCCATTGTCTTCTCAGACGAGGAAACCTTTACGTTGGGTCCAATTATAAACTTCCTAAACGATCGGGTCGTCACCAAAGTCATCGAGGCAGCCATATAGCGAATACAAATCACTAGAAGGACAGCTCATCTAATTTCTGTCATGGTTTTGAAGCCAATTGCGAGCGACTGCAAAACTTCCTCGTTTTCATGGATTCTGTGGCCGTATTCATGAAACGATGGGAGCCTCCCGGGAAGGTACAAAGTCCACCCGCTGTTGGACGAGTTGTCGATGCTGCCCCTTCCTGAATACTCGGCAGGTACGCAGGAAGGTCATCGGCCACTCGGCGGGAAGGCAGGAGGGTTTCTAGCCACCTGGCGGGTGAACGGAACAATGGAGGCTGCCTGCTACGTCGATCTTGCGTTTCAGAACGTGATCAGTATTTTACTGGCAGGCAGCGCGCGCTCTGCCCGCCCACTCGCACGATCGAGGCCGGGCATGCTGTGCTCGCCGTAATGCACTGATAGTAGAGCTGAGACCCAGCAGCCTCCTACCTGGAGGTGTCCTCTCCGTCTCTGCAGGTGACTATTCCTGCCTGTCTCTGCTCACACAGGTGGCGAAGAGGAGGTCGCCACTAGTGAAATCTCGACAGGAGATGCGCAAAACTGGTGGCCATACATCGGGGAGGGGAAGGTTACGCCCCTTCCTGCACCCGCGGTTTCATAAATACGGCCATTGGTGTCAAAAATGACACTGAAATTCGCAAGCAAACAATCCACTAGGATATTGCAAAGCCCTGAACAATCTCTAACTTCGCGACCAGGCCCAGCAGCTTCCTACAGCTCTTCTAGCATGCGCATAATGTGAACTCCCTTCAAGACTGGTGCAGTCGCGAGATCGCGAGCTTCCTGACTTCATCTCGCACGAAGATTGGCAATCTTGCTCAACGGACCTAAATCTTCTTGACCTCTCAATGTGATCTGTGATCGATCTAAGGTCTGTAAATCTCGTTTCACAAAGTTGGACTCTCCGAGAGCTGCACTTCGGAAATTCTAGGTTGCGATGGATGAAGACTACCTGCGATAATGCTGACATGCCTTCCGATGTAAGCTTCTCACCAATATCCGAGGAGATGGCGGACATTTCGAAATCTGGTCATTGTGTTGTGTTCACAACACTATGTATAAACTTATCCATTTTTTTATAGTTGAATTCCGATTTAAAGTTCGAAAAACACTTCGATACCTGCGCGTCCAGAATTATGGAGCACCCTGTGATAACTTACCGATGAAAGCTTTCCATTTTCTACTGGAGGTGCATCATACGAGGGTATGGCAGCTTGAGCCATTGGAGGAGTATCATATGTAGGAATTGAGGCGAGAGCTTCAAGCGGTGGCTCCTCATACAGAACTGGATACACTGAAAAAGACAAACCCTTACAAAAACACCAAACGAACAATATTTTCAGGGAACAATATAAGAAACCCACAATGGCCAGGGGCAGCTTGCGCTGGCGGAGCAGCTGTAGTCCCAGGAACCACGTCATACTGAGGAGGTACTGAATACAGAGGAGCAGCAAAGCTTGTTGGAGCTGCTGTAGCACTCGCAGCAGCCGTAGATGAACTAGCGCTGGCAGCTAAAATACGGAGGTTGCGAAGAGACCATATATGGTGAAATACCTGAGGCTACTCCCAAAAGTGGGTTAAAAGCCACTCACAAGACGCGCTGGCATGAACCGGTTCCGGAGTCAAAGCTGGCATCGACGACACAATGGCCGCCACAGAATCGAAAGCAGGTCGGGTAGGAATAATTGGCTGAGGTGACTCACTTCTGAACCGAAATGTTACCACACCAATGGGGAGTGGGTGTACCAGAACTTGCACAACATCTCTCTCTAAACAAACAAACCTTTGAGTGATGTTGCTAAGCGGCACGTTCTTGATCTGTTCCCACATCACTGTAAATGCATCCTGTCCATTACTACTCGACTGAGCTGATGGCATATTTTGATACAATCTTGAAGGAGCAGGTGGCAGCTGGGTTGGTCCACCAATGTGTGCTAAATCGACTACACTTGACTTAGAGGTAGTCCATATTAAACCAGCAGCAGAACTCCACTCACGCGTATCATCGTCAAACGTCACAGGGAACGAAGGGGACGTCTGTGTGAGATTCGGAAGCGAAGGGGCACGAAAAGCCGATTGTTGGCTAGAGAGCGTTGCGGTGTTACTACCCCAGTCTATAGGTGGCAACTCTGGTTCCAACGACGACATTGAAGCAGCTGCACCAACTGGGACTGGAGCCAGCGGAGCAAGGGAATACGGCACAAGAGGCGGACCACCGCCTGATGGGAAGATATCGTCGTCCAGGTCTGAAAAAGCTATAGATGAAGTTCTCTCAGGTAATCAATGCATCTATAGATGTGCCACGCATTCGACTTCCAATCAGAATCGTAGCCGCTTCTGAATATGTACTGAGCCAATGAAATGGTTTGCGGGGGCCAACCGATGTTCAAGTCAAAGCTCTTTCATACAATGCGTTTCAAAAACGTACTCTCGCCCCCTTAAAACCAGTGTTCAAGATGAATATCGCACTCAAGTTCGACTCAAAAATGGGATTGTTTGGTCGTGAGGTAACTAATAGTGGAGAAACAGCGAAGAAAACCGTTCAGAATAAGCTAAAATGACGGTTCCTAACGTTCAGGGCATGGACGAGAATCATGGGACCTCCTGATTTTGGCAAGCGCGCGCTAATCGAGAAATCTGCGCGATTCGATCAAGCTGGACGCGGCAGAGTTGCTTGGCAATTTGCCATCGAAACGTGTGCAGCGCCATAAGCTCATCCGATTGGGGGCGGATCGGGATAGGTAGGCGCACCGGGATAATTTTCAAAGCCGTTTTTATCGATTTCTGGCCCGTTTTCGTTGCTTTCTTCGACCCTAGCCTCCCCAGCATCTGCCAGCTTAGTGTTTCACAGTGAAACCTCGATAGCGAGATTTCTCGTGAACGCTGCCTTTAACATACCATATTTAACCTGAAACGAAGTTTTCGCAAAATGCATTATTATTACTGAACTCTCAATACAAGCGGTGCAAGTGCTTCCTCAGCGGCGCTTCATTTTGCCCATATGGCATCATTCATACAATCGCTTCATGTCACCCACCTTTCATAGCACTTCTGTCGTTACTTTCGTCCGACTCCTTTATCGCTGACGTCATCCATGAATAGAGGACGGCGGCATAGGCGCTGGGACTGGCGGCGTGCCAGCATGGTAGAAAAGTTCGAGAACAAGCAGAGACGCAGAGGACGCCAGACAGCCACAGCCACGTGCATCGATCAAAGCCACTCTACTCGTCGTGTGGTTCGTCGTGCGGCTGCCCGCCATCAACATCGCAGTCGAGCCCGAGCTCTGCTGCCCTCAATGGATAGACCTTCAGCGATTCAGCGCACTGCTCGAGCAAAAATCCGGCCGCAGTCAAAATCCGGCCCAAAGTCATTAGGTGGGCTAACCATACTGCCTACTAAGCAGAGGCCCGAAGGAAGGACCGTGGCGCAGGGGTCTGTTGCTTCTAACTCGCTGTCACGGTGCTGTGACGCAGGACACACCAAAGTGACGCGGAGGATGGGCAGCAGTCCGGAGGCACCACTCAGTTCCGACACCTAATGACTAGGAGGAGATCCGTCCCTGAGGTGTTAGGTACTTTGTATATAGGAGAGATTGAGCGCATCATACTAATCCCTTGTTCTGTTATGAACGAGTATACGCTGGGAACATCACTTTTACTTTGGCCCGAAGAAGCATAGTGCCTGATTTTCTCCTCCACTGCCTCCGACATTTCCAGCGAATCGAGAAATGTACGTTTGAGTTGGTTTGGCCGGAGCTGGTATGAAACCGTTTGAGGGGGACCACTCAGGATTCAGTTGGAGAATGAATACAGACAAGAGCGACGGTTCTAATTCGCAGGCTACGGCCTTATTCGGTATTATCGACGGCCCGAATGTATTGCGCTATCTTTGCATTGGTGTCCGGAATCCAAGGGCGACAGAGTGAATTATGGTGTATTTGTAATGTATTGCTCAGATGAGTATTGCGTGGTCAAAATATGCGTCAGCTCAAACAGGGCTTGGGCACAAGAGTGTACGTACTTTACACGCAGTGGCACTGTTGGTATTGGGTGAGCATAGGGTGCAGAGCCCTGTCGTAGATGTCCCCAAAATGTGATGTAAGGTGTTTGTCACTCACACTGCCGATGCAGTAGCTTGGCGGACCCGCGCGTCGCAACAACTTCGTGTCATCATACCGAATCTGCGATAAGACTCGCATAGACTATTGCCGTGTGCCCTTCTGAAAGCTGATACCTACACAGGAAGAAGCCATGCGTAGAGACCATTGGTAAACCTGGGCTGGAATCGTTTCGTAAATTCCACCCCTGCATAGGATCTTCCTACATTTGCGTCTACTACGGCTCTATGCACTGGTAAAACGTGGATAGCGTTTCGTGAATTCCACCCCTGCAGAGGATTTTCCTACATTTGCGTCTACGATTGCACAATAAGTTTCACTGCCGAAAACGCAAAAGACAAACCAATGAGGTTGGTGCTTTGTTGCTTAGGTGGAGTACTATGCGGTCGATTCATCACTGGTACAGACTTATGGGGAACAGAAAGTGCATCGATACCTGAAATGGAGAGTGTAAAGCCGAATTTTCAAGCTGAAGCTTTATTTTATTCAATTGATGAATCCTAACCCAATTCAATTCCACCTAGACCGTCCGGTCCATACCACGGTACAAGTATCGTACTTGGAAGTAGGGCATTGTAGTAACCATTATAACACAGCCTGAAGGTTTGTAAGTAATCAACAAAGTCATGTGTGGATAACGTTACCAGCACAACTAGCAACATACCACATGTTACACGGATCCTTCCTCACGGCCAGCACAGCGTCTCCCGGTCGAACAATCAGCATTTTGCCGCTTGCTTTGTTCAACTCCATTGCTTCATGCGACACCGGCCATTCAGACATACATCGATAGATATCGCCTCGACGATTTCTGGAGAGAATGTTTCTCGAGTCTTCTGAAACTCAACGCCAATCTCGATAGCATACTTCAGATCGGCCTTCACGAGAATCTGAGCTCTCTCTTCTTCCGTTTGCGCGCGGAACGCTTTCTTCTCAGCCAACGTTCTAGTTACCGTCGTTTGCGTTGAGGCTGAACTGTCTGAAGACGGTGCTCTCCAATCATCAGCCGCTAAATAATATACTTTCATAAGCCTGAGCTAATAATTTGAGGGAATCCTGGCACAAACCAGTTTTCATTGGAGCGTCCTCTGCTTCCATACCTAAAAACCATTTTTCAACTCATTCTCAAATGCAAGGTCCCAACAAATCCGTCCCTGAGTGTTAGGTACTTTGTATATAGGAGAGATTCGCATCATATTAATCCTGTTCTGTTATGAACGAGTATCAACATCACTTTTACTTTGGCCGCTTCCCATAAGCCTCTGTGTGTAGGAACATATTCGGTTTGGCCGGAGCTGGTATAGAACTCGCCTTTGTGGCCTGATAGTCGGACTTCGCGTAGATATTGACTGCTGGGTTTCTTCTCCATTTCCGGCCTCCATTCGATTATCGGTCGTCACGAATGTATTGCGCTATCTTTGCATTGGTGATCAGATAGTAATTATAGTATTGTTTGTAAAGCATAAGTATGTCTTGTGTGTCCGTAGAAAACAAAGGCCTAAAATATCGTTCTACGGAACACAAGAGTGTACGTACTTTTACACGCAGTGGCACTGTTGAATGAACTATACAGAGCAAGATCGATGACCACTTGTTGCGTCAAATCACATCCCATTCCAAAACCAACCTTGTAACGATGTTATGCAACGGTTTCAATCACTGCATCATGCAGTACTGCAAAGCAGCTCATTCCCCGGCACGATCAGGCGAATCTGCGAAATGATATACAATAGAATATTGCCGTGTGCCCTCTCTGAAAGCTGATAGCTACACAGGAAGAAGCCTACCGAGCTGGAATCGTTTCAAAGGATCTTCCCTACATTTGCGTCACCGCCTGCGCTCTATGCACTGGTAAAACGTGGATAGCGTTTCGTTTCGTGAATTCCACCCTTGCAGAGGATTTTCCTACATTTGCGTCTACGATTGCACAATAAGTTTCATTGCCGAAAACGCAAAAGACACAACCAATGAGGTTGGTGCTTTGTTGCTTAGGTGGAGTACTATGCGGTCAGATTCATCACTGGTACAGACTTTATGGGGAACAGAAAGTGCATCGATACTCGAAATGGAGAGTGTAAAGTCGAATTTTCAAGTTGAAGCTTTATTTATTATTCAATTGATGAATCCTAACCCAATTCAATTTCCACCTAGACCGTCCGGTCCATATCCGACTTCTGGTACAAGTATCGTACTTGGAAGTAGGGCACAGTAACTACATAATACAGCCTGAAGGTTTGTAAGCTAATCAACAGTCACTGTATTACTCGCACCAGCACAACTAGCATACATACCACATGTTACACGGATCCTTCCTCACGGCCAGCACAGCGTCTCCCGGTCGAACAATCAGCATTTTGCCGCTTGCTTTGTTCAACTCCATTGCTTCATGCGACACCGGCCATTCAGACATACATCGATAGATATCGCCTCGACGATTTCTGGAGAGAATGGTTTCTCGAGTCTTCTGAAACTCAACGCCAATCTCGATAGCAATACTTCAGTGGATCGGCCTTCACGAGAATCTGAGTCCTCTCTTTCTTCCGTTTGCGCGCGGAACGCTTTCTTCTCAGCCAACGTTCTAGTTACCGTCAAGTTTGCGTGTTGAGGCTGAACTGTCTGAAGACGGTGCTCTCCAATCATCAGCCGCTAAATAATATACTTTCATAAGCCTGAGCTAATAATTTGAGGGAATCCTGGCACAAACCAGTTTTCATTGGAGCGTCCTCTGCTTCCATACCTAAAAACCATTTTTCAACTCATTCTCAAATGCAAGGTCCCAACAAGACGTGGGTAAGAAGCAAGAAAAATCAAAACACCGTTAGTCGCCTTCCTGAGAGCGAAATTCATTTCATAACTTGAGAAACAGATTATGGATAATGAGAATAACAAAACCTACTTTTATGTTTACTAGGAGACGAGGATATGCTGCTGAGTCGTACAAACTTGGACGCCTTAAAATGTATCCGATCAGGGTGCTTTCAAGGAATACAGATCATGAAGGGCTTTGCAAGGGTAATGAGCTTTGTTTCGATCAAGTGGGCTATCCTAGAGCGCAGAGCCCATCCACCCGTGAGAAGCATGACGACAAGGATGGGCGCCAGATTTACAAACCCTGCCGCCCATCCCAGGTTGGGCGTTTATTTATACCGATTAGAGGGCTTTGGAAGCGTTTTAGAAAAATGTTCCAGATTTGATTTGAAATTCTCCTAGGGGGTTTTTTGGGGTGCTGATCACGAATATGTGGTTTATTAGTCGATTTCCAAAGTTTTCGGCTAATTTCGTTGAAAGCTTCCCAACCAGGAATTTCGAGGGAAAAACGCAACTTTCGAGATTTCCGGATTTCTACGACAGAGATGTCTCAAAATCATTCTCTGAGGGTTATTTAGAGTGCTAAGCACGAATCTGGATTCCGTTTATCGATTTTTTGTAGATTACGGTAGATTACGGTGGGTATACGGTAGTTTGCTCAAAATCTCAGATTTTACTCAAAATTTGTATAAGGGGGTTATTCAGGGTGAAGAAATCGAATTTAACGTCCGTTTGTCGATTTTCAAAATAATAAGGTGGGTTTTGACCCCTAAATGACATGTTATCAATGTAACTCAAGGTAGACTCCTTAAAATTCTGACAAATGGACTTCAGACTCGTGTTCACCGCCTTAGATTACCCCTACATACAACTTTTGGGCTAAATCGGAGAAAATTTTTTGAAACTCCAAAAAAATGCCTGATGGGTAGGTAGGTAGGTGCCTTTTCGCGAGGCTTAAAAAATGCTAATAACTTTTTCGAGCCTGCAGCCCGGGGCGGGATACTGCGCATTTTTACTATTGAGTTAGAAGAGATACTAGCGATACTAGTCGTTTTGGCAGATCCGACCTACGCTTTGAATACTTCCCTTGTAGGGATTGCCTGGAATCCTCAAATATTCGCGCGATTATGGAAACGCTTGTGACTTCTTTGAGATTGACACTAGACAGATCCACAGACCATATTGGGATTCTGATACTATGTTCAAAAATAATTGTAGAAATGCGTAGTTAAGTTTATAGTCACTTGAAATGGCCACAATCAATAAAGGGAGGTTGATTGTAATGCACAATGCATGGCGCAATTGTGACAGAAAAAAATCTCCGCAAATTTGCATTTCCGGCCTTTTTGAATTATTCACTTGAATGCTGTCCAGATCTTTTCAGAGCTAAAAATCTTTGTCAGAGAACGGATCAGAGGTGGCGAAATACAATGACCGGAGACCCTTGAAGAGGAAAGCCTTTTAGGGCGATTGCTCGCCTTTTGATTTCCAGTTAAATACATCGCGTGCGGCTGCGGCGCGAAGAACGCGCGGGAGTGGTCGCTGAGAAAGCTCGAGAAGAGGGTAATCCATTCTCGTCTGGGCTGTGTCCACTCGCTGGTGGAAATCTTAGTTCTCTGTTTTTCTTGCCTGTGTGGCCCGTGTGTATCATCTGCCTTAGTGGCCTCTTGCCTTCGTGGCCCATAAGCTCTGTGTGTAGGAACATATTCGCCTTCACGGCTATAGAACTCTGCCTTCGTGGCCTGATAGTCGGACTTCGCGTAGATATTGGGATCAGTCCTGGGTTTCTCTCTCCATTCTCCGCCTCTACTTCTGCTTCGGTCGTCACGATCTCATCCGCCTAGTGCCTGGTGATCAGATAGTAATTCATGTATTGTTTCGTAAAGCATAAATATCTTTATTCCTCTTGTGTGTCCTTTCCAGAAAACAAAGGTTTCCCTAAAATATCGTTCTCCAGAACTCGCCCTAGACTCATCCGCGTCACATCTTGAATGAACTAGCTACTTCCAGAGCAAGATCGATGACCACTTGTTGTTAGGTCAAATCACATCCCATTCCAAAACCAACCTTATTAACGATGTTATGCAACGGCTTCAATCGATCCGCATCATAGTAATTCGCAAAGCAGCTCATTCCCGGCACGATCAGGCGAGACTGTAAATGATATACAATAGAATATATACTATTTCACAGTATTAGCTACACAGAACCTACCGAGCTACTCAACGGATCATTCTGATACGCCGCTATTTCCTCTTGAAACTTTGATCTAATCCGCGAGATTAAGTTACTATCCAACTCATCCACAGTTTTCATGGCATCCCGCAAAACCTGAAGATAGACGAACACGAAAACTGGACCCCTATGTTCTCTAAGCTCCTAATTAACTCACCGTATTCAACACATCTATCACCTTCGGCAGTGTTTGCTTCACTTGATTATTCAGCGCTTCAAAGTCCTTGAACTTAGACATAAAATCCGACTTCTGAGGGAATAATTTTAAAGAATAACGAAAAGCTAACGATTTTTCAGCTACTCACCACTTTATTACTCGATTTTGCCGCTTCATAATCCATGAGTTTATCGTTACGCTTTTTGATGAGTTTTTTCGGAATCGCTCGTAGAGCTTTTACTATCTCATCGCGAACCCTACAATTAGTAATAGTCAATTTGTACTGTGCTAACATGGTCACATTACTCTCACCTTTTTTCTGCTCTGTGCTGCCTGCGCGAAGCATCTAACCTTTCCGTATCCTCTTAACAAAGCCCTGTTCACACTTCCCATCGGCGCAGTTCTGCGTCGTTAACGACGGTTCTGCGTCAATATAACTGCGCGCCATAAATAACAAGCGCGACGGGAAACCTGCGCCAGAACGGGAGGTTGCTGATAAGCGCAATGCAGCCGCTGTTTGGCCACGGACATGTCATACTATCACCGTCGCGCTTCACGTCAAGCGTCATTACGGACCCGAGCATTGTCGCTGATCGTTCCACAGCGACTAAGCGAAGGGCCATCCACTTCACGATCGCAACGCCATCCAAAACAAGAGGCGCTCTGTTCAGTGGCCATATTCATGAAAAAAAGATGGGAGCCTCCCGGGAAGGTACAAAGTCCACCCCCAGTTGGACGAGTTTTCGATGTTGTACCTTCCTGAGTACCCGGCAGGTTATACAGGAAGGCTCCTGTCCACCTGGCGGATAGATGGAGGGGGGGGGGTGTTCTCGCCACCTGGCGGGTGGACGAAGAAAATCGTGACTGCCTGCTTTGTCGATCTCGCGTTTCAGAACGTGATCAATGTGTTGCAGGCAGCGCGCGCTCTGCCCGTCCACCCGCACAATCGAGATCGACCATGCAGTGCCCGCCGGAATGCATGAATTGCGGAGCTGAGACACAGCAGCCTCCTACCCGGCGGTCTCCTCTCCGTCTCTGCGAGTGGCCACCCATGCCTGTCTCTACCCTGCCAGGTGGCGAAGAGGAGGTCAAATCTCGACAGAGGAGCCACAAAACTGGTGGCCATACGCCGTGAACGAGAAGGTTAAGACTCCTTCCTGCGCCCGCGGTTTCAAGAATACGGCCACAATATATATCCGGTAGATTGCGCGCTTCCAAAGCGGAGGGCAGATTTTGGCCGGGCTTTACGCCAATCTTCAGCCTGTATGATAAGGGGCGATGACTCGGGCGTTAACTGTATTCCTTCGCGACTCTGACTTCACTAGGCTCTGCCCTCCTGTTCGGCCGGCACGGAGCGCGAGTGGTGTACGCAATCGACCTTGCTAACAATAGGGAGGCTCGTCCAACGCTCGCCTGAGCATGAACTTCTACGATAGCGTCAGCCGACGATTCGCCGTTCGACGCTACCTAACTGCCTTAACACAGGCTGGACACTTGGCACACCACTAATCAGTAGCCGTATTCATGAAACAGCAGGCGCAGGAATGAGGGATAACCCTCTCGAGCCCGGAGTACGACAACCAATATTGTGCCTCCCCTGACGATGTTTCAATGGTGGCTGCACCCTCTTCGCCACCTGTGAGAGCACAGACAGACATGAAAAGCCGCCCGCAGATGGGAAGGAGACCGCAGGGTAGGAGGTCGCTGTCTCTCGGCTACGCTAGCAATGCATTTTAGAGGGCATAGCTCACCCGACCTCAAGTGTGCGTAAGTGTCCACGCTGCCTGTCGAGAAGGCATGGATCCTTTTCTGCCGCGTGATACCGACGTACTTAGCAGGGCAAACTCCCGCTTGTCCAACTTCGGTTGGGTGCTACGTATGTTCTAAGGCCTAGTGCATACTTCCCGCGATGGGCGACGCGACAGTGTTTGCTACATAAATCGACCGAAAATCGATATTGCTGATATGCACTGTCGCCGTCGCGCGTTGCTGGAAGTATGCACTAGGCCTAACGCATACCTCCCGCGACGAGACATGACCCTAATCATTCACATCGATCGAAAACTGACTAAGGTATACACTATGCCTATGAAACAGCATATCAGTTTCTGCAAATGGGAAAGCTAGGCGGTCAGAAGGGAGACGTCCGTGAGACACCCTATCGGAAAGGTGCTACCCCTCCCAACTTTACAGCCACGTCTAACTAAACACTGCCGTGCACATGCTGGTACCCTACCTGCTGTTAAGATCCAGGGCTAGATCCTTGATCATATCATGAAACGGAAACGTTTGAGCGTCAGCACTCACTCCGGGTACTTCACGCTTTCCTGAAAGAAAAAATTTTAAAATATGATAATCATGGCTATTTACACGACTACAATCAAATGTCCCACTCGGTTCAATGAGCCTTTTCTGTATCAACTGCCGAGTTTCGTAGAACATTTTCTTCCTATAAATCACCAGCATATAGTTGAATCGAACAAGCCGTCGCTCTGCTTGATCCAGCTCACACACTAGTCGGTCAAAGTCAGCATCTCTCGTCTAAAAGTACGTTACTTTCAAAGATGAATCTGCGCAATGTTTCCAAGAAGTTCAACTTACAACAGCGTTTGAGCACATTTTTTTTTCATCTACTCACCACTTTAACGACACCCAGCGATGATCCCATTCGATACGTGAACCTATTTGTTTTCTTCTTGATCGAGTGAACGGTAAATTTCGACAGTTTATCACCAAAAGTAGTATTCGACTGCTCTTCGGTATACTTTCGTGCTGAATTGGGAGCCTTTAAGACCACATGAAAAATTAAGAAGATCTTCAAACTTGAAAAGCACTTACTCAATTCCTTCCTCCTCTTACTCTCGTTCATCTTCGATCCTAAGTGTGAGAGCTGTTTAACGGCCTCCAACAGCTTCGGATGGTCCGGATGGTTCAGTGGAGTGTACTAAACATGTTTGTCTGAACCAATGGAATATCGGAATGTAGTGGTGACCCAACAACCTTGGCGATTTCGCTAAGAAACAGTGGATACTTCACACAACGTTGAACAGGTCGACTGACTGCCGTGGATGCGTCGAATACACCCGCACCACTAGCACGCATACGAACAACCAGTTCACGAAGAGCTGTCTCGATTTTCGGATCAGTTTTCTAAATATGTTCTTGCGTCTGCCGATCGTAAATACAGAAAAGTCGCACAATCCGCTTCATGAATGCAACATTATTCCTGAATCGGGCCTTCTCCTGCTCGCAGATGATACCTCTTGAATAGATGATTAGCATTAGATAATCTACCTGTCCCCGATCTACCTGTCCTTAATTTACGTGCGCTTGATCTACCTGCTTCGGATCTACCTGCCCCCAATTTGCCTGTCCTTGATCTACCTACTACTGATCTACCTACTACTGATCTACCTAATCCTTATCTACCTAACCCTTATCTACATACTCATGATCCACCTACTCCTGATCTACCTTCTCCTAATCTACCTACTCCTGATCTACCTATTCCTCATCTACCTGCTATCCATCTACCCATTATTGGTCTGCCTACTATTGATCTACGTGTTTTCGATCTGTTCGCTTATGATCTTCCTGACTTTAACATGCCAACCAATTAACTACCGCAGTCGATGATCTGCAACAGTCAAAGATCTATTAAACATAAATCACCTAATCTATTACTAAACCTAAAAAAAAAACAGTGATCTGATCCACTGTGCTTTTCTGGGCCGAAATCCGGTCCGCAATTGCGTCTCGACACGCTTTGCGGCCACGCGCTCTCGATTCGAAAGAGTTTCCAGCGCCGCAGCAGCCGATCTGTTGGCCCTAGGTGGTTTCTGGAAGCTGGAAACCAAAAAAAATGGAGAGAACTGTATAAAAAAACCACATCGAGTCGGCTTTGGCGCTGGAAACTGGACTGACTATAGCGCGTGCTGCCGCAAAGCGTGTCGAGACGCAATTGCGGACCGGGATTCGGCCCAGAGAAGCACAGAACCAATACCATGGCCAATGATCAACCACAGCCCTAAATCTACCGCAGTACTGGATCTACACAGTCTTAGATCTACCAGTCTTTGATCTAGCAACTTCTGTTCAGCCAAACTTACTTCTTTGATTAACATTACTCCTTTGATCAGCAGACACTTTATCCACCACCTCTCGATCTACTGGCACTAGATCTACTAACTTCTGATCTGATCCCTGATTTATCAACCTTAAACCTACCGGCTCTTGATCTACCGTCTCTTGATCTACCGTCTCTTGATCTACCGTCTCTTGATCTACCGGCTCTTGATCTACCGGCTCTTGAACTACCGGCTCTCGAACTACCGGCTCTCGAACTACCGGCTCTTGAACTACCGGCTCTTGAACTATCGGCTCTTGAACTACCGGCTCTTGAACTACCGGCTCTTGAACTACCGGCTCTTGAACTACCGGATCTTGATCTACCAGGTCATGATTTACGAACCCTTGATCGACTATAGTCGATCACTGGTCGAGAGATAGTCGCGGCGCAGCGATCTAACGTGATAGCATTTAATCGATGTTCATGACTACCATTACCTCCATGCTTGCGTGCGCGCCACGTGTGTTCGTCGCGGCGATCTCTCAACCAGTGATGGATCATACATCTTTATCTATCTTCCCTCTCCGTATCATTTCTCTTCCAAAGCTCGATCCAACAACACTTGACAAATATCCAATCAAATCGGTCTTGATCTTTCATAAGCAAATCTGATCTAATGATACAAACTCTATCCATATATAGTAGAATAGAATGAAGACTACTAACTAACCGAGGCCATCAGCAAGGAATTTATGTGGTCGATATTCCGGAAGTAGTACCCATATGTATTTCCAAACGATTTCCGCAGCCTCAGGAAGCATTCTCCAATCATTTGTTGCTCACTTGGTTTCACTGTAAATAGAGGAGCTCGCATCTAGCCATTCCACAGGTCGAAGGCTCGTCAGAATATCAGAAACATTACTCTGCTCATTCGTGAGTCCTTGCACAAGGGCACGAGCCAACTCGACAACCTGAGCACAGCCATTTTTCATTATCACTTTCTGTTTGGTTGATAAACGCGTACTTCCATCTACAGCCTGAAAACAGAAAGGATTTCGACGCGAATCACTGAAGTTGTCTGTACTTGATCGCATCAGCAAGCATCCGCCAGAAGGACAAGTCTCCGAGGGGAAGTCAAGCGGACAGAGAAGAGTTAAGCAGCGGTGAAGTATATTTTTGGCCTACGCCGTGAAAGAGAACTCATTCCAACCTCGGTATACGCATTGATATCGGTGATAAACTGAAGTTCAGTGTTTATCAACTCTTCCAGAACTTTCGCGCGCTTCTCCTCCTGATTCAAATTCGAATTCGACGAACTGATAATTGGTGCACTCTGGAAATGTACAATTAATTGATTTAGAAAACCAAATGCAATGCGATTCCCGTCAATGGGGGCAATAAAGATTTGCTACCTGCTTCTCCGCCATTCCTAACACTTCGCTGACCGAAATCATTTCCGATGGCGACATGTTTGTAGCCTGAAGAAAAAGAAATTGAAAAACACCTAATTCAGAAGCAAAATCCTCACTGGCGAGAGTGACTCGACACTTTGGTACCCACAATTTCACCTTTAAAGCTCACCTTCGGCGGAGGCGGACGAGCGGGTGGCGGCTTTTTATCGGCGGAACCCCAGTCATCAAAGGTAGCCCATGCATGTGACTGTGTACTAGCTGAATCGAATTGGTTGCTACGAGTATGCACAAGAGATTTCACAAGCCTCAAGCTTACCTAATGGCTGCACTGGCTCCTCCAACCTTGTGGAAGTTCGCCAATCCGGCACAACAGGAGAAGGCGTGAATAAAGCATTAGTGAGAGTCGAAAACTGTAAACAATAACAATGTTTGTTGAATTATGACAGATTCATGGAGTAAACCGAAATGGGGAAACATACGCCTACCCATGGATTTCTAGAATAATGTCACGTCGGCATAGATCCGAAAGAGACTTCGCGTTCACTGTTAAAGGTTGGCACAATCTCGGTGCCATATGCTATAACATAGGCGCACAGAGTTTGCGCCAATCTCCAACGGGGAACGCAAAGTCTCTTCGGGATCCATGCCAATGTTATGCACATGCATGAGAAAAGAAGGACACAGAAAGAGCAACAGCTACCCCTTTCTAACCTACAGATCACCCAACACTTTCTCCAAACTACAAGACTTTCTGAAAAGACAGAGTTTCAAACAGAAAAAAACCGAAACCGAATTCCTAGTTGACTCACGCTCTGCTCAGTAACACTCGGTGGACGATTCTGTGATGTTCCATCCCGCATATCGTCTTCATCCTCATCTAAGTAGACCTAAAATAAGGTAATAGGGCTACTTTGCACCTTAATGACGCAAGTGGCAAACAAATCTTACTTCTAAAAATGCTACTGGTACAATTCCTGAAGCATCCGTTGCTGGATCCTTGCATGAGACCCAGTCAGTATTCACCTGCAAACCATATGTAGATGTTCTACGAATGCATAAACATGCGCAACACATTCAGCATGCCCGCATTTCCAGACCCACCACAGAGGCTGGGACTGGCGCATGGTTCCTCGCTGTAGCAGCCTCACCATAAAAGCTAAGACTGGCACAAGGTTCCTCGCTGTAGCGTCGCAGTTCCTCCTCAATTAGGCCGTGTTAAAGCAGCGAACTCGCCCACAAACAACTCAGACAAGAGGGTGGACTTTTCGCGACGCCGAATAGGAACGAACGCGGGGTCATCGGCGATCCGCCCACTGTTTCTGCGCGCGGTCAGCTCTAAATGGGATCGAGATCAACTCTAATAGGGCTCGCGATCAGTACGCCTGGACAAAATAGGGCCGACCGCATAAAAAATCGTCTTAGTTGTTAATTATAATACAACTAGGCGGAGTCTAAGACCAAAAATAGGCACCTGCGGGCGTTTCGTTCTCTACCTGTTAGAGACAGAGTGCACTCCCACGAGTGCAACCAAGGAGATACTAGATGTACCTTGAAGGCATCATACACGGTGAAAACCATATTTGGGTTTTTGACTTTTCGTGCTGTATTATCCCTATGGTGACTAGCGGTAGCAAAACGCCCCCTCAAAGACGTCCACTCTTTAGGAAAAAAACCATTTTTAGAAAGTTCATAGCGAATTTGAATTGAATTTCGCGCCGATATCAACTTGGAATAGTTGCGCGGAAAACGCAAGGAACCGTTTCACGCTTTGTTCCGTGGGGCAGCGTTGAAAGAAATTCACCGAGGATGCCGCTCAACTATGACTTGAATGAAATTAAAATGGGTTACCAACCTGCAGAGTCCATCACCGCCAGCTGCTTCCAATCGATGCCGTATGCGGAATCGACTGGCGTGTGCATTGCGCCCTACGACACGTCAAGACTCGCCCGCCGGCAGCAACCACGGAGTTGTGTTCCTTGTAACAGCGGATCAACCCCAAGGCCATCCCCAAACCCAGGAAGCCGTTTTAAGGTAAGCTAATCTTCATTCAGAGGCGATTTTGGAACGCCAAACTTTCTGGGTGACATTGTCATGACCCACTAGTCCGAATGAACGCATAAACCCAAATATGGTTTCCATCTTGTACGATGCCTTTCAACTTGGGTAACTGAACCGGCGACGATCTCGTTTTGCCACACAGAACAGTGCATCGTAGTCGAGGCGGGGTCCATCGAGGTCAGTCCGACATGTGCCGTTGCTCGTGATCAGCCGGAATATGATGCAGGTCGTTCGCGATCAATTCTAATTACATTGTTGTACGCAATAGAAACGATTTATGGTCGCGGTAAGTTCTAATTATCAGTAGCTGCGCGCGATAAGCCCGCACTTCTGTCGAACACATAGCACGAAAATATCGAGCAACCGCGACTTGTCCGCGATCAGTTCTACTTGGATTTTCGCTCGCGGCAGAAACTATTTCTGAGCGCGGCAAGTACTATTCGACAATTCCTGTGCGCGAAAGTGCGCCCCATTGCCTGAGAAGGTTAAGATAACGAAGTTGGTGGACTCGCATGACTGGTGCTAGAACACTAACGCAGTTGGACGCGTCAAAAAACGGGCCCAAACGACCGCATCTGGGCACTAAATTTGAGAATGTTGGCATCAAAGAGGTGCGGTATCACAGTAACCAGGAGCAATTCTCATACACGATTATTTTGGCTCGTTTTTGACGCTAACCCTTCGCCGTGGATAGTCAATAGGGATGCAAATTGAGAAAAAGATCCCAGCTTTCCGACGCAAGAGAAAGACTGCAGACCTCATTTCTCTCTTGAAAGATTGATGCAGGTGTACAACAATTACGGCGCTACTTCATTACAAAGGCACTGCTGTAGATGAGAAAAAATCGTTTTTGTGGCAGAAACCTTAGCATCAGGTCCTCCTAAGGTAGACATAAAATAATAAACGATGAAAAAAGGCCAGTAAGTGGGTGGGAATCGCGGGCACCAGCCGACCCATTGGATCAGCCCGTCCACAACATGGAACAGTTGTCCATCAAAAAGAACAGCACTGAATACTCTTCATCTCAACGGGCAGAGCCGTATCTAGAGAGGAGGCAGAAGCAACTGATGTCTAAATCTTGACTGGAGCCCGGATGAGGCATTGATGAAAAACCCACCATCTTCAGTACCCTAACCGAATCGCCCATTTTCACCGTCAACTCATCATTCTGGCGAGCAATAAAGTCATGGCGGACGATAGCGAATCTAAATATGAGAAAGAGAGACAATGAGAATGTAAAAAAAAAAGTATATGGACGAGAGCTTGAGATCATACCCAATTCCCTCCTCAGCAGAACTATGCCGCTTCGTTTCCGTATCACTCTGAGGGTCATTTGGCAAATCAACCACAATCTGAACGAACGTCTGCGGGAAAATTCCCGTTTTTCCATTCGCAGACCCTGAAAATGGCCACTTTGAGCTAGGAATAACCATCACGGAGAACAAATCCCACCCTCCAGCCAGTCCTTGTCAACCCGCTTCGTCAGCGTAACGATGTCGTCAACGTTCAAACTTAGCTCATTGGCGAATTCAGCACTAAAATACATAGCTCAACACAAAACAGGTAATTTTTAAAAGTGAAAAAAAACACACTCACCTAAACGGATAGACCACCCTTGCATATGGAAGCACATTGTAGTTGGAGTTGCTAGCAGCCTGCTCACGAAACCGAACATCCGTGAAATTCGTTGTAAACGACGTTGGAATGGCCGGAGGCGCATTAGGAGGAGGCACAAAACCAGTCAACTTAAAACTCAACTCATCAATTAGGCCATGGATGTTTATTTAATTACCTTCACCCAACTTCTTTTCAAAATGGAAACGTTCTACAGAACCGTCAGGCTTCACTACAACTTTCGAATGAATGCTGAAAATTCTACGGAGCCAAGCAAACCTAATTCTCCCACCGCTCGCCTCGTCCTGCGCGTAGCGGTCAATAAGATTCGAGCGCGCTTGCTCGCCCTATCACCCACTAATGTACTGCATTGCGACCCTAACACAGATTTTCATGACCTTCTCGATATGCTTTTCGTCCTTCTTTAAAGAAAACAACTTTTAAAGATGCATCAGGAGTGCTGAGCAGCGATTTTCACGAATAACGTTTTAATATACGGATATTCGGAGGATAAACTGTAGGTTGCGGCGGGTATAATTTCATTGAAGGGTAACCCACCCTAGTATTTCGAAAATGTACAACTGAACTTCAAGTTTGTGTTTTATTCCTGAGTAACCTAACACAGAGAAGTTTTCGGCCAAATCTGACAAAGATACCTCTATTAGCCAAAGTTGCCATTTCAATTTAAATGTCTTTTTCTAGACCGAATTCCGGACGTAGAGTCTGAATATGCCCTTCGCAACTGCCTAGAATCACTCTAAGAAAAGTTGTAAACATTTTCCTCTGATTTCCGTACCTATTGTAGCCTCCAAAACGCAGTTATCTTTCAAAAATCTGAAAACGAACCTCATAGTCGTGTTCGGAGCCTAAAACAAATCCCGTGGTAACGTTTTGGTTGAAAGCACATTTTTCGATATTAGCACGGAGTGACAGCGCTTTTCACTTGTACGGATTTTCATCTGACAAAGAAGGCTTGCCACCTTCCGGTGGCGATTTGGAAAACAATGTTGTCGTTGCTGTAGGTCTGGGACAGTATATAAATAGCCCGTGTTTGATATTCGCTAAATGGCTGCGAGGATTCCAAAAATTGCTTCACGAAAAGGCAAGGGTACCAATCAGAGAGTTTTAGGGGCGTTCAGAGAAAAATTCCGAATTCGGCTCAAAATTTTCAATCGGGGGTTACTTAGGAATCTGGGGTCTATTCCTCGCCAGAGTTAGGGTTACTGTACGTTACGCTAGGCATGATGCCTTTTAACCGGCTTTAATAAACTTGAAAATTGAAAAATCGAAAAATGGATCTCAAATTCGTGGTCAACGTCCCAAATAGCAAGAACCAGTGAAACAAGATCTTTAGGGGATCACCAAATGAACCTCATTTTTCGGTCGACTCGTTCTTATTTGTACTCTTCTATCGCTCATGGTCAGTTTGACTTTATTCTATAGAAGGCATAACCACTGCCAGCAGCTTTTTGTCGCAATGCGAAAGTAACGGAATGAACGAAAATGTGTTGCAAGTCTGTGGTTATGCACATTACTAACACTTTTTACAATTTGTAAACACATATGGTCAAGCCTGCCACTTATACATGTATTAGTTCATCAGCTGTTGCATAATCAGCGAGCAAGCGCGCTTAAATCATGCCGTCCGCGACGCGCAGGGTCGGGCGAGCGCCGGGGGAATCAGGTTTTCTAGGCTCCGTAGAATACGTCACGATCTAGCTTCTTCTGAAGAAAAGCTGTTACTTATTTAGGAGAAAAATTCCACAGAACTCTAGTAACAGCTGAAGTTTTGAATGATTCTATCTCTGAAAAAACAGCGGCCAGACCCTAAAAAAAATTTCCCCTTCATACGACATCAACATGGTGACCAGATGCATATTCTTATCAGGGTTCTGTCAAAGCCAATCAACAACAGCGGCAGCTAGTAGGAAAAAAAAAAGTTTGATAATTGACACCCGGAGTTTTTTTTCTAACTCATAAGCTTACACAGGAAAATAATCGTACAGAACAAGCCAGAAGGGACGGAAAATCACGTACAACTGGCTTTCTCTGGAAGGACGCGTTTTTGAAAGATCTGGAGCTCCTAGAGAAGAAATTTTTAGCATATACTACCGTTCTCGGGCGAAATTCCGATCCGCATTTGCGGGCAACGGCGGTTGCATCACGCAATAGGATGATAATCGTGCTAGGACCACTTCGTCCCGGCGAAACTCACCTTTTTTCCCAGCACCATTCTCACGTGTCGCATGATGCTGCAGCCGTACTACGCAATTGCGGACCGGAATCAGGCTCCGAGAACGATAGTACGGTAGTTCGGAGACGCTTGGTAAATTTCCCAATGGTTGTTTTCGAAACGTTCAAAAAAAAGGATTTCCTCAAATCACCCTTTTTGATGTCACTAAATTTCCCATGTAAGATCTTTTTGATGTGTTTCATAAAATGTATTTTCAACGAGGTTTTTCAAAAGTTCTAAATGAATGAGTACGCTTAGAGAAATGATCCTGACTGGATTAGAGAAGATATTCTGATAAAACTGGAAAAATTATCAGATTTTCCATAGGCCAAAAACCTCCTTTGAGAGCCCATCCTCAGGGTCAAGCGGGGTGGCGAAATTCCGCAACGGGGTGGCGGGTCGCAAAAATTTTTGCCCAAAGATGACAATTTAGTGAATACATCCCAAAAATTCTCGATACTTTTGTTCACCAAAGGAAAGGATCGTAGCATTGCTAAGGTCTTAGACGCTTGAGCCCGACTAACGAATTTTCGGCGTCTGACAGTTTTAGTAATCAGAAAAGTGCCCAGAAATCGCGTCTCGGGAGGGAGGGGGATCGCCAAAATTTTGGGAAAAAATTTTCATGGTGTGTCGGGTCGCTCCGGCGTGGAATAATTACGCAACGCCTTGACCATGGTTACGTAGGACCCAACGGAGCTACGACCCTCTACCCTTTATGACCAAAAAAAATTCGAGAATTCTTACGACCTTCTCCCCACATTTTCGTTTTTCGGGCCGAAATTCTCACATTCCCCACCCCAAATTTCCCTGTGTCAAAGCTTTTACGACCCCTCACCACCCGTTGAGAAACTACACAATCGCGCTAGACCCTACGTTACAGTCAAACACAAAAAGTTAGCCACCACTAAACCCGCCAAAAAACAACAATCAAAACTGCCTTACCTCAACCACATGACTAACAGGAAAAGTTCCACTAGCTCCAAGTCGCTTGCCAGCATCCGTCACTACGACGCCGCTGTAATAGCCATTTGAAGCCAAACCATCAGAAACTGAAAAAAAACTAACATGGAAACCAAAAATGACTATGTAAATGTAATACCCTGTACGGTGTGAATGTATTACCTTGGGGGAACGTTCATGCCTGGCTTGTCAATCTGTATACACTTCAACTCCGCATAGCCGTTCAGTCCAGAATGTGCACGCTGATTGCGAAAGCGTGCTACGGCGCGGTTGCGAGTATCCTCAGATAGGGATGTGGGATCACTCTGGTGGTTTTTGCCTTTGGTGCGCGGGTGATCCCACCGCCCGGGTGATTCCACATCCCTGTCTGAGGATACTTGCAACCGCGCCGCACCACGCATTCGCATTCAGCATGCACTTTGCGGACTGAGCGGCAGTGCGGAGATGAACTGTAGGTGACCGGCCGCGAGTCATTGACCCGATGGGGTCATAAACTAGGAAACGTTACCGTCCATTGCACTTTCCCTCGCTTACTCAGAGCTAAGAGCCGGTAGAAGTAGCATCAGTAGCGCAGTTCGCAGATTGTACAGCGAAGTGTGTGTCACGCGGGTTCGGTTCGAATCCCCTCAATTTTCACTTTTTTTCTGCGAATCCAAAAAACCTTTATTTTTTGATCACGATTTGTATCCCAAATGTCATTTTATCCTTTTGTAGCGAGATATAGGGGGAACCATACTTAAAGCGATGCCATCGCACCCAGAAGGGCTCACTCGCGCTCACATCGCATTTTAACCATAGTTTTTCGCGCAATCGCCTGCTGTTTAGCGCGCGTTCGCAATTTGATCACATCGCAGCGCTACTACAGCATCAAACAACAGTGGAAGGGGTAACGCACAAGCACGATCTCGATGTCAGACATAGATAAGAGCTTCTCCAGTGAGTTCTTCCACTTATTTATCGCGCTCATCCACTTTCCTTACCGTAGGATTTTCTTATGTTCCATGCAGTATTTGCCCATTTACAATGCTGCTGAAATCGGTTATGTTTTTCGTTCCGCGAGAGCGACAAAACAGCAGAAACTATGTTGCACAATGCACCTAAATTATGTAAGTCCTTCAAAGCTGTACGAGCAAACCTTGCTGGACAATAAATCCTTGAACACAATGTACTCGAGTCTATCTCACTGTGGATATGACTATATTGCAATACACCATGGAAAAAAACGACAAATGCTATACAACTAGTGATCAGAGTATGAAAGTTTCGTACACTTGCAAAAAAAAAAAGAATGCCACGGAGGAATTCGAACCCTCGTCTCACTCTCATCACTGTAAAATCTACCAACTTCACTACCGACGCTACAGCCACCAGTGCTTAGCTTGTCGCAGACGAGGGGAAGGCAAGATGTCCAGCGAATTTTACGTACCCATAGCTCCCTCAGTTCAATAGCTCACGGTCGGTCACTCTTATCACTGAGTGCTGTTTGAATATGATGACAAACTTTGCTACGCCGAAATACTTCCGTGGCTAATCACCCTGTATAGTCTATTCTTTTCATCGAACTTTTCCAGAATTCGATAAAAACAATCGATTATTGATTTTCTTAAAAATAAAAAAGTAAGTACAAAATTCGCTGAAGCATATTTTTCAGCACTTGACCACGAAGTTGGCAAACTGTGTGTCCTCAGGGAATGCAGGAAATAACGACAATGTGGATGCGCTCAAATTGACAGAGCCCACGTATGAAATTCAACAACTTGTCTTCACTTTCTACTAGTAGAGTGTCTCAAGACTTCAGCTATTATACTTTTCTAAGAAGACACCTTCAGCTTCAGGATAACCTTCTTGAAGAAATTCTCTAGGTCCGCACACGTGAAGAAGGAACGATATTCAAGGATGGCTCCGAGTTCGATTTACAGGCTTTAAAATCGCGTAATTCTCATGCTTTCTACGTGTGCTGGTGCGGGGCGGACACTAGAGACAGCAATAGAGCGCATGACGGACGGATGGAGCAGAATCGCGCGCGCCGCTCACGCCATGAGTCGTGAGAATTACGATTTTCATAGATATTTCGAACAAATTAGAGAACCCTCAGGCATTTGCCCATTATTGATGTCAAAAACGATTTTACGCCACGAAATTTCGTACGCTTCGAGAGAGATAGAGATTTATAGAAAAGAATATACCACAAAAGCCGATTACTCAGAAAAAATTCAAACAAGTTACTTGTAACATAAAAGGCCTAAAACAGTTACTTGTAACATATCTGAGCCGATGTGAGTTACTTGCGACTTATATCAAGTCATTTATGTTACATGTAACTTAAATGATTTAAGATAAGTCGCAAGTAACTTACATGAGCTTAGATATGTTTACAGGAAACTTGTTTTCGATTTCTGAGAGGATCCTGCGTGCAGTGCGCCTCCGATACGTTACATGTAACTTAAATGGCACAATATAAGTCGCAAGTAGCTTAAATTGGCCAACAAGATATTTTCAAGGTTGATATACGAGGCACTCGCGGGGTCAGGCTTACGACAGGCATTGATGTTGGTTCAATTACCCAAGTTTGAGGTATTTGACCCCACACCAGCAGTGAGAGCCCAGCACAGCATTTTTTTGGCGTAGTATGCGGTCTGGGACACGCCCTCTGCGTCGCGTGTCGTCTGCGTCACGTGGTGGCCACCCATAGTGGAAATTCAAATGTAAGTTACATGTAACATAAGTGTAACTCACATGTAATACAAATTTAAGTTACATGTAATATAAATGTATATTACATGTAATATAAATGTAAGTTACTTGCGACACTCAAGTAAGCTACATTTATATTACGAGTAACTTATTTTGATTTTTCTGAGTAGGCGCGCACATATGTCGCTGGGATGAGATTTGGCACCTTGTCACCATATGCAAAAAACACCCTGTATTTTACCATACAAACATGAACATTCTCTTATGATGTCACATTTCTTTAACCCGTAAAGCCCTGAACAAGCCAGATTTCCCTTATTCAATATTTGACAAGCTAAAGAAAAAAACAAGAAAATGCGTCACCTAACAGGGTAAATATGCCAAATGATAGATCACCATCTCGTTGAGCGTCATACTGCGTTGTCGAACATAAGACCTTCTCATTTGGCGCACTGAAAATTGAAAGAAAATCAGAACCAGACCTCAACTAGGGATTAATCCCCAAAGCAAAGGAGGGGAAGGTACAGTCCGTCAGAGAGAGAGAGAGAGAGAGAGAGAGAGAAGTATAAGAAAACCGTTTGCTGATGGTCCCACGAAAATCAATATACAGAGATGGACCAACGCACAACAAGAACGCCTCCGTCTCTTACGTGCTGAGAATACCCAATTCGTCAAGGATCACTTATGCAAGGCCGCCGTAAACTCCATTCTCGGAGTCGTGCCGCCTGAGGTCAGCGCAACCGAGATGGAACTCGGTAGGCGTGCCAGGTGCACCCTTGCCTCGTTGCGCTGCGGGCACTCCCCCATGCTTATGTCTTATTTACACATAAGATCGATAGCAGCA